>PVIC010001342.1:0-93521 GCA_004025085.1 Thryonomys swinderianus | reverse complement strand
TCATTTGTTAATTCCTCTTTAGGCCTCAGGTCAGGGATGAGTTGTGGATGGGTCTTCATTTAGAGGCCACAGAACTCAACCAGCTCCCCATTGAGCTGGGAGAAAATAGGAGGCTTTGGGGGAAACAGAAAGCTTCTACTTAGAAACAGGAAACACTCACTTTGCAAAGCAGGGGAACCTAAGGTATGGTTTGAAGCCAGTTTTCCTGACAAATTGCTGTGGGTAGCTCTGAGAATCCACTTGACGAGGCAATTCCTGTGAATGGAAAGAAGGAATTTAAGAAGACCAGGAAACCTGGGAGCACTGTCACTTGCCTCCTTCAGAAAAGAAGCAAAAGCTGGATGTGTGGTGTATACCTGTAATTCCAGTACTCCAGAAGGCTGAGGCAGGGGGATTCCAAATTTGATACCAGTCTAAGTAATTTAGTGAGATCCCGTCTCAAAATTTAAAACAAAAAGGAGAGGCTAAAAATATAGCTCCTTGCCAATCTCCAGTACCGCAAATAAAGAAAGGGAGGGAAGACAGTTTCTTTTTTCAGTTCTTACAAGGTAAGATTGAGGAACTGGTCTATTACTCTTCTCACGAAATCACTGCACAAATTTCCACGTCTCAGATTCACCCTGGGAATCCAGTTGCAATCCCTTACTTTGCTCTGTAGATTTGGTGTGGGGTTTGGCTTCAAATTTACATTAATATCTCTTGATAAAAGGAAATTGTCTGCCTATATTTGAAAATACTGTGGGGTGGCAGAGGTTCCTATTGGGAACAGTTACCACCAGCAGAGGCCCAAGTCACGAAGAAAGCCCACTACAAAGAAATACTCTTATTTAAGCAGAAGAACAAGAAAAGCAGAATGCATGGGCACAGAGAGGTGAATTCTGCAGCAAGAATTAGAAATCTTGGGAGGTCTGTTTAATTTTTCTGTTCTGAGCAGCTGCCATTGGCTGATCTTCCTAAATGTAGATAGATCACGATGACTTTTGATGTTTTAAAGATAGAAAAGCACAGCAGAAGAGATCAAGTGGTCTAAAAAAACCAACCAAACAAAGAAACCAAGCAAAGGGCTGGAGATTTAGCTCAGTGGTTCCGGCGCCTGCCTCGCAAGCGCAAGGCCTTGAGTTCCATCCCAGTAACCACATACAATTCTGGGCATGGTGACTCACACCCACGAGCAATCAATACCACATACCACAGTGCCGGGCGTGGTGGCTCACGCCTGTAATCCCAGCACTGGGGAGGCAGAGGCAGCAGGATTGCTGAGTTCAAGGCTTGCCTGAGCTACATAGTGAGCTGAGGGCCAGCCTGAACTACAAAGCGAGACCCTGTCTCAAAAAAAAAAAAAAAAAAAAAAACAAGCAAAATGAATAAAATTCATCAACCTAGCTTAGAAGGATTATTAACATGTGAGCAAAAGTTGGTCTCCATTCTGGAAAACTGTATGTGTCCATCCCCGTCTATTGAAACTTCATTCAATACGACTAGTTTTTATTTATTAGATATGAGTGTTCCCAAACAAGCTGGAACAGAAAAGAACAATTTATTTTTGATAGGAAAATTATTTTAATAAATAGTGACATTACTTCCCCTTCTTAAATCTCGTGAGTTAAAAAATGTCAAACATCACATAACAAAGCTCCAAATTTCCATTGTGAAAGCAGCATGAATATAACTACAATAGCAAGTGAATTCATCACAAGATCTCAATTTATTTACAAAAGATCCCAGCTGTCACCCAATGCCAAATGATTTTGTTCACAGGAGTGGATCTCTGGCTATTGAAAAAGCATTTATGGGCATTATTAACAGGAAGAATCCACCCAGTGAGCAACACAATTGTGCAGTATGGTTCAGATATTCAAGTGCAAGCGTTTGGAAGGCAATGTGGCAGCTAATCTGTGAGGGTGGTTTTGAAAATAATGACATTTAACCTATTATAACAGTTGTTCTCATAAAAGGCATGAACAGTGGTACTGAATAATAAAATACAGCATTAAAATGACATTCTGGTGCTAGATATCATGAACCTGAACATGCCAAGCTTTTCCGTGTTGTCACCTATAGGGGAGGAAACCAATGCATTTAAAAATGTTTCAGAAGCTTCTTTAAAGAAGAAAAAATAGCTTCTGTGAATTTTTAGGCAACCAACTTGCCAGATTGACAAGGAACTTTCACAGTGATGTGAAGACCAACACGAAGGATTGTAATTAATCTGATTAGTGTCATTTCAAATGTATTTATTTGGAATAGTGATTGCTGGGTCGCACTGTTATTAGCAAGTTTGTCCTGTTCACTGGAATGCTGATACATATTTAAAAACGTGTCTTTGAACAAAGCAGGCTGAACATGTGAACAGTAGAAAGGAGCCTTTTGCTTTCCTCTTCTCCTTCATGCGCTCGGGTAATCGATGCGCCTGCCTTGTTGGAAGGGGCCCCAGGGCTTTGTGATGATAAAGCTCTGCCGCCCCACTCTCTTGGGTGAGGATGTTTCAGACACTCCGGACACCGCAAAAAAAATGCAGCTCAGTGAGCACGTGTCTGAGCCATTTGAACACCCCTTGAGGCACCCCTCTTCTTGCCTAGTTAGGAGCAATTTTCCATACTTGGTTGATGGGTTCACCAACCTCGAAATTACTGTACCTGTAATTTGTGAGTAGGATCAGTCACCCAAAACATTGAAGATCAGAGTAGCACTACTGGCTGGAGGCAAGACAAGCTGGGGCTCAGATTCTCCTACCCTGAGAATTCTGCAAAATTGTGCTCTTTGACAAAGAAAGAGAAGTATGCATGTGAAGTACTCATTTTGACATTATTTTTTCCTAAAATTGGAAAGTCAATCATATTGGTTCCTTTCATTCTACAACTCCATTTGAACCTGAAAGTTTTAAACCACGAAAATGCTGGAATGAGGTCAGTGTGTGATTTTAAAAGAGAGGCATGGTGATCCAAAAGAAAAAAAACACTGCCACAGCCTGGATGCTTGTGTTCCCACTCCCAAATCCCCAAGTTCATACATGGAAATGGGTCACCAGTGATGAAGAGGAGGCAAGGCTTTGGGGTGCCAATTAGGTCATGAAGGCAGTGCCTTCCTGAATAATATTTGTGCCCCGTAAGAGACCACAAAGAGATTGCCTCTTCCATTATGTGACGATTCAGCAAGAAGGCACTGCCTAGGAACCAAAACATTCTCATCAGATGCCACACCTGCCAGGTCTTGATCTTGGACTTTCGGCCTCCATGAACGAGAGAAATACCTTTCTTCATCTGCTAAGCATCCTAAGTATCCTGACACCCACACTTTAAAGGAGAAGTTTAATCTAGGTCATGTTTTAAGGAGATTCAGCCCCTGGTTGGCTGGTTCCAAGGCAGGAAGATCATAGCACAATGGTGTGGTGGAGTAAAGCCAAATGGTATACGGAGGCCAGGAAGTAAAACAAGAAGTGAGCCCAGAGAGGAAAAGGCGAAGGGCCAGATATGGTTCCCAAGGTCATACTACTATGACTAATCCAGACCCACCCAGAAGTGTGCTCCTCCAGTCTCCTGAGCAGATCCTGAACCAATCAAGTTGCCACTGTGTCCTAACTGCCACACTAGGCTGTGGCATTTTGTTACTACAGCAGGAGAGAACTAAAACAGAAGAAGGACCTTAGGGTCCTGGGGGCCTTTTGGCATTTATGGTCAGCTCTCAGGTCTGCTGGTGGCTGGGAGACATAGCATGGCTTCCCTTACACATCCAGTGCAGACAGGCTGATTGTTGGGAAGCTGGAAATGACGGGGCTACTTTTCTCATCCTAAAACCAGCTGGTCTCAGCTTCCTCAAATGTAACAGTCACTGTTAACAAACATTAACTCCCAAGTGCAAGTGCATTTTGAGCCCCTATTGACTTCACATTCATTGCTGGCCTACCAGCTAGCGCAAGTCATATGGACAGCTCAGTTTGGTATCAGATAAAATATAGACCTTGAGTCAAATTTGAGTTTCAGATAAGCAAGGACTTTTTGTGTCAATATATCCCATTGAAAGATGTATCCAACAGAGTTTGCCAGAGAAAAAGAAGAATCAGGATATATGTTTGTGCAAGAAGAGAGTCACAATGAAATGGATTTCCAGGGTTGCAGAGGTAGAAGAGTCTCATGATTGTGGTCTACGTGCTGGAGAACCATGCGTGCTCATGGTGTAGTTAAACAAGTCAGGAGGCCCTGCAGTCAGGGTTGGGGACTACTGCTGCTGTTCATCCAAGTCTGAAACATCCAGCAGCTCTGATGGCCCAGGCAGGGAGAAGACCAGCTCAAGCAGAGAGGGAACTGGAGGTTGCCCGTGCACACTGGGGAGGACCACCTGCCCTCCAGTGTACCTGCTGAGCTTATCTAGAAAGACACGCCACTCACCCAGAAAGAATGGTTCACCAGCTGCTTGGATAGCCTTTAGCCCAGTCACACTGGCATAAAATAACCCCAGATGACTTTCCTGACCACCCGCCTATCCCATTTTTCCAGCCCTCAGAGAGATAATATAATACTTCTTAGTGCTTTTATCATAATCAGAAACTAGAAGCTGTATGTTTATCAGTTTGTTTCTGTCCTCTCTTTCAAACTATAAGCCCTGTGAGACCAGGATCATCAGTGGTAGGCCCTGGCACGACAGGTAAAGGCCTAAAATTCAACTAATATATTGAATAAATGACTAAAGAGGCCAGAGTAGGGGCAAGTGCAAGCAGGAGAGCAATAGTGCCACTGGCCCACACCAGAGCTTTGGGTTCCGTTTCTCCTACCGGAGCCTTAATCCCTGAGGTTCAACCTTTTGCATCCTTGTTTAAAGACATGAAGTACTCTTTATTATCAAGGTGCCATCAAAAATACACAAGCCTCTTGTGGTTTATTAAAAGGTCAGCTGAACCCTGCAATGCATTTAATTTATAATTACTTACTCATTCTTTACGTCCTCCATATGTATTATGTGAGATTGTGAATGTTTATATTTATATAAATTCTTATTATTCGGGTTCATAAAATATCCTTTATGAGAGGAACTGTACGTGGGTAACCCAGATGCTGTGAGAAATATCTCCATTCTCAAAGAGAGCCTTCTGTGTCACCTCTGCTGCCCTGCTACATGCTTCCCTCCTGGGACCTCATGGCCCTGAATGCTGGAGCAGCTGTGCCTCGTAATTTATTGACCTACTGTGTGCATAACAAATGGGGCTTAAATACAGCCAACTGGGCCTGTTTTTATCAAAACCAGATTTGGACTCCTCTCCTCTATGGTAGATTCTAGGGTGTCTTTATGTTACTCATGATTGTGTATACCTTCTGTGTGTCTGTCTGTCTGTTTGTGAAAGAAAAGAGGAACAGGAAAATGTGGGGATGATATTCAAGTAAGAGGATTTCCCATTCTTTATTAAGACAAAATGTATTTTCTTTTTTAAAAGAGGTCAAGCCAGTTTCCTTAATATCTGTCTAAAATACAGAAAGAAAGAAAGAAAGAAAGAAAGAAAGAAAGAAAGAAAGAAAGAAAGAAAGAAAGAAAGAAAGAAAGAAAGAAAGAAAGAAAGAAAGAAAGAAAGAGAGAGAGAGAGAGAGAAAGAAAGGAAGGAAGGAAAGAAAGAGAAAGAAAGCAAAAGAAAGAAAGAAAGAAAGAAAGAAAGAAAGAAAGAAAGAAAGAAAGAAAGAAAGAAAGAAAGAAAGAAAGAAAGAAAGAAAGAAAGAGAGAAAGAAAGAAAGAGAGAAAGAAAGGAAGGAAGGAAGGAAAGAGAAAAATGTTATCATTAGTATTAAACCCCGAAAACAAGCCCAAACCTATAAAAGAAGAGGCTCTCAAAGAAGACTTCATTTATCTCCGTTGTAAAATTGTAATTGGTACATATTTCTTTCTGCTGTCTTAAAATAAAGAGCAGTTTTTAGCAAATCACTATCAGTCTCCAAAGATTAATACTTTAGTATATGTGTCAACCCTCTTCATAGAGTTTCTGAGACTCATAATCAGCTCTGGGTAAAGTGGATACTATGGTGGAAGGTCATGGTCTCCTTAGAAATCCAATAAAAGCTAGAAATCTTCTTCCCAGAGAAGTAATGCATGCACACTTTTGGATCTAATTTCTGAGGTTTCATTGACCATGAAAAATTGTCCATGAGCTCTAGGGACAAAAGCTGTTCTCTAAAAGGTAGATCACATGGCTGTGGCCTGGATGTGGGTCATTATGGCTCCTTGAGTCTCATGTGTGGACATCCTGGTCTCCACTGTGGTGGCATCAAGGCAGTGGAAGTGGGAAGAAGGTGTTTAGACCGTGGGGCAGCTCCCTGTAGGGACTCTTGGAGGTCTTGTAGGACTTGATTAGTTTTTGTGAGAATGGGTTGTTGTAAGAGATTCTGTCCTGCCAGTGCAATGCCCTCTACCATAGGATTTCACAAGAACCCAGCAGGTCCTAGCATTCTGCTCTTAGGCGTTCAGAACTATAGGATAAATAAGCCTCCTTTCTTTACAAATTCTCCAGTCTCAGGTATTCTGTTATAGAGACACAAAATAGACTAAGATGATGTAGAACCATGATTTAAAGGAAACCAGGAATTCTAATTCTTTAAGAAGACTTGAGACAGAATGCAGTCTATACTTTCATTTCCTGCCTGTAGGCAGAGGTCTGGGGAAGGTATGTCTTGCCTAAGTCTTATGACAAGACTTGTGACAGACTCAGGAATTAAGATACTATTTTAAATTGTCTTCCTTAGAAGCAGACCTTGAAGTGCTAATTGAGGCACAAAGATCCACTAGGAGGCGAGTTTCAAGGGGCAACATTAAGGAGAGGAAGAAGCAGGACAGAACAGCAGAGGAAGCCAGCAAGATGCCTTCAGGGACACTGCGGGGTGGAGGCCACTGGAGACCCCAGGGTGCTACACCCAAGGCAACTGTGCATCCTTCGGCCAGTGGTTCAGAGGGAGGAGAAAGTAACCCCAGGAACCTCCCAAAATGCTATCACTGTAGCTGGCAACTGAGCTCAGGGACTGGAAAAGGAGAACCCAAAGGCAGCTTTGTGGAAGGCAGTTGATATGACAGACTCAAGTTTCATTCCACATTGAAGCTGCCTTGGGAGACACACGGAGACTCTCTGTGCATCACTGAGTGTGTGTTCCACGATTCAAAATTGCTCCCTGTGCTATAGTTTAGATTTGGCGTGTGCTAAATAAAAGCTCATCCCTACTCTTGCTGCTTCCAGGAGATGATGGAACTTTTTTTTTTTTTTTTTTTTTGAGACAGGGTCTCACTTTGTAGTTCAGGCTGGCCCTGAGCTCACTCTGTAGCCCAGGCAAGCCTCGAACTCAGCAATCCTCCTGTCTCTGCCTCCCGAATGCTGGGATTACAGGCGTGAGCCACCACGCCCAGCATTGTATGTGGTTACTGGGGATTGAACTCAAGACCTTGCGCTTGTGAGGCAGGTGCTGGAACCACTGAGCTAAATCTCCAGCCCCGAGAAGATGGAACTTTTAAGATGGGGCCTGTGGGAGGTCTTCCTGTCATGGAAAGGGGTGTGTCCCCAGGGATGAGTCCCAAAGGGGTGTGTCTTAGAAGGGTATGTCCTAGAAGGGGGTGTTCCCTTGAAGAGGAATGACAACCTTCCCCTCTTCCTGTCTTTCACATCTCAGCGTGATGTAAGTGATTTTGCCACTGGCTACCATCATTGTGAATGGTAACATGGCCAACACATAGACCGAAACCTCTAAAACTGTGAGTCCAAAGAAACTTTATTTCTTTACAAGATAAGCTCCAGTGATTGTTATAGTAATGGAAGGCTATTTCATATTTTTACAGGGTATTTCATACTTATTCTGAATTTTTGCCTTCAGTATGCTGAGGGCTTGCAGAATTAAATGTGAGCTTAGTGCAGAGCATCATGGGGTCTGTGCAGAGCACAGCCACATGGAACTTCCTTCTGGAGGCTCTGAGACCCCACTCTTCCCTCTCTATGAACCTCCATGAACACTGCCCCAGTCACATGCATATCTCACCCTATAAGACAGGCTTGCTCTTTTTCTACATAGTGTAGTGTTTTTAGGAGTTAAAGTGATCTTTTTTACCCTGAGCAACATAACTATATCCCAGGAAAGATGTGCACACATCTACTCATTAGTTTTGAAAAGTCTGCCCTTGGCTATATGTTTCCTTTTAATTATGTAGCAAAATTCCAAAGAAAGAAGCCACCTAATGTTGGGTGTTTCTACTTAGGATATAGATATTGGGAAAAGACTATCAACCCAATGCAAATATAAGCGAGAGAAAGAAGTTGAGAGTGAATGTACAATTGCTCCGTGCCTTCTGGTATGGGGAGGAGATACATCCTGATAAATGCATTGTGAATTGAACATATCATAAGCTGAAAATACATGGAATGGACCTAGCCCCCAAATATTCCACTTAAATTAGAGCACACTGTAGGATTTGTGCTGTTTCCACTCCTGACCCCTGCAGGGCTGCACCACTGTCCAGCATTGTTGGAGAGAATCATGCTAAATACTGCTAGTCCAGGGAAAGACAGAAATCCAAACTGTGAAATTGTTTATATTGAATATATATCACTTTCACAATGTTGTAAAGTGGGAAAATCATAAACTGAACCACTGTAAATTGGGGACCACCTATAATGATGGACAATGGACAGACATATATAAAAGAGCTCTAGTCTGCAGCAATCAGTCCGGGAAGCCAAACTATAACCACCATAGCAATACCACACCCCCAATCCAGTACTTACACAGTACCTGATAGCTTTAACCTAGAGCCAATCAGAAAAAGCCAAATATCCTCCTTCAGCTAATCACATAGAGTATCTTGCAGCTACTTTGCCTGCCTCTATTCCCCAATGTAAAGAGCCTCCCATCAGGGCACTCCTATACTAAAGGCAACCCTTTCTTCCATTAGAAAGCTTCGCAACCCCACGCTTGCCAAATGCCAAGCGATGGTGATGGAGCCCTTTGCTGCCCAAGCTCTGGATAAGTGATCCTTCCATTTCCTCATTGGGTAGTCTATTCCATTAACTTCATAGAAAAATACAAGTTACTAATAAACGTGCAGGGCAAAGAAGCTTAACTGCAACTAATTTTAAAAGAAAGCCAAATGAAATCAGCACTGAAACACATTATTTGCATGTGCCTGATTTGGAGAGCACTTTGCAGGTATTAAGCAAGAGGTTAAAATAAATGTGACTGCCCTTAAACCTAGCAATTCCAATTCCAGCAATTCATCCTGCAGCAATTGTCTTGTAAGTGAACAAGGTTAATGCACAAAGATGATCACTGTCTAATTACTTGTATAGACTGAATGTCCAAAAGGGGAATGGATAAAAAATGGGACATCCTCACTGTGTAACTATGTGAAACCATCTAAGAACCAGACATTGGGAATGGAGAGACAGCCAGAGTGGGTGGCAGTGGAAAGTCATAGCAGTGTGAGATGATGCTGATTTGCACACACATGTGTATGGTCAAGTGTGTCTCTCTAGCTGTTTGCAAAATGCTCACTATGGCTTATCCCAGAAGTGGGACTTGAGAACAGGAGTGGGGTTTCCACTTTGTATATTTCTCCATTGTTCATGTGTTGATGATGATCTTGTACTACCTTGACAATGGGAAAATTAGAATTAAAAAGAATCAGCCAGGAAAACAGTGCTGAGTATATGCTATTCATTGTATCACCTCTTTTCTCACTTCTCATATTGTGGCTGAGCTCTAGAGAATCAGATGTGGGCAGTGATCATTGCTTTGATTCCTGGAACAATAGCCAGAATAATGAGGAGCCCATTTCATTGACAAAGCCCAGCCACACCTTGCCAGAGACAAGACAACATCAGTGCAGGTGTTGCAATAATCAGGATTCATTTATTTGCTATTGTCCAGGAGGCAGCTGACCTCCGTCATGAACTTTCCAAAATAATAGAAGCATAACATTCCTGTTACATAACATCTCAGATTCTTTTTAATTTAACCATTTTTGAGGAGAATTTTTTTTTCAATGGACTTCACAGTTCCATTTTCTTGAGATGGTGATGACTGTAATAACCCTTTCCCAATGCTGGGGTTCTGCCTGCGACAATGGCCTCCTGAGCTGTGCCAAGTTCTGTCCTGCCCGGGGGGAAACAGTGTGTGGGGAAGTCGGCCTCTACTGCCCGTCAGCACCAGTCAAAGCAAGTTTGAGTTCATTTCTTCTGATTTTAGATTCTTTGCTGCTCTCCTTGTGTCCATCCTGGGAAGGTGGTTCACCTCTTGGATACCAACCTACTGGACAGACCTCCTTACTAGTGCTTGGACCTCTATCCTTCAGTGCTTCATGAGACACTGGGTCCCCCATGTGGGCCAGTGGGAAGACAGGATGGACATGGTTCATAAGGCAATAGTTTTGAGAAGGGTGATTGAAAGGAACAAGGAGAAGGAAGGCAGCCAGTGAAGGGTGTGCTGCTGAGCAAGTTCCTGCTGTTACTGACAAAAGCATTGTCTCCCTAGGGCCCCTCTTGGAGTCAGTGGGACAAGCTAGTTCTGTAATCCCAGGAGTGAGGAAGCTGGATATTTATGCACCCACTCAGATCACTCTTAGTCCCCCATCTGAGGGCCACTGTGGGGCTGAGCAGGGAGATGTTGTCTTCAGGTCCACCGTCTTAGCTGGGTTCAATGATGGCCTCATAAAGAAGGACAAGAGAACAGGACAAAAGGATGTGAGCAGCCAGGAGTGGTGGCTCACGCCTGTAATCCCAGCACTCGGGAGGCAAAGACAGGAGGATTGCTGAGTTAGTGAGGATTGCTACACAGTGAGCTCAGGGCCAGCCTGGACTACAAAACGAGACCCTGTCTCAAAAAAAAAAAAAAAAAAAAAAGGATGTGAGCAAAGCCCCAAGACAGTTGGCCATCTCTGCTCACAGACCCAGGAAATTAGCAATGTGATTCTATTTTGTAGCCTAGGGAGCTGAGGTTATGAGAATTTAAACCACCTACCCTTGAGCCACACATTAGCCTGTGTTGAAGCCGGTCCCTCAGTGGGTACATGAGGCAGCTGTGCTTCCAGGGGCTTTGTAGGACCCACCTAAGAGATCAACTGACCCTTCTGGCTGGGTGGGTAAAGGTGTGTCTCTACCCTGCTTGCACCCAAAACATGACTGGCATGGGAATGGCATACTGGATGGAGGGAGGGTAGAGCACACTCCACGAGCCTTCTGTGGCCTAAGTACAGGGATGTTACTAACTAGGCGGGACACATCCAGCTGCTGCCTGGTCCCTGTAGCTGCCCGCTCTGAGGTACATAACTCCTTTGTGTGTTTGTTCATTCTTCACCCATTCAACTAATACTTAAGGAGAATTTATAATGTATAAGACGCCATGGTAACTGCTAAGCTGTCTACTAAAGAAAAGTGTTTCAGAGCCTCCATAGAGTCCCAGGCATACTGAAGAGGATAAACATTCATTAGACCACCTCTGTAAGGGGCTGCTGAGGCTTGTAGAATGTCCTCCAAGGCCCAAGTGTTGAGGGTTTGATCCTGAAAGCGGCATTGGTGGGGGGGGGTGGGAGGTGGAGCTTAATAGGGAAATCACTAGGGGTGGGCTAGGGCTTATGGAAGTTCTCTGTCTCTCAGTTTCCTGGGTTATGATGCTTTGAATGGTTTTTCTCCTCCACACGCTCCCACCATAATTTGCCACCTTTGCAAGAGGCCCAAACCAAGGAGCTTCCCAACCTTGGACGTGAATCTACATGAGCCCAAATGAACTTCTTTACTTTGTAAGGCACCTTGTTCAGATGCTTTAATGGGTGACACAAAGCTGACTCATACAAGTTTCCTGCTCACCTTTCAATTATAGGAAAAATGAAGACAGAAGAACATGTGCAAGATGCTACACAGAGCAGTCAGCATGATCCAGATTGTGGGCTGAGAAACCCACTTCACCAAATAAGTTGCAGCTGGAGAAACTGAAAAAGATGTAAATGAAGTACATAGATTATTTAAAAATGTAAAAGCTATATCAGCCAGGCATTGTGGTATGCTCCTGTAATCCCAGCACTTGGGAGGCTGAAGTAGGAGGATTGCCATGAGTTCAGGTCCAGGCTGAGACCCTGTGTCTTTGAGACAGAGTCTCAAAAAAATCAATGCTCTAATACATAGTAAGACCTTGTCTTAAAAAAACACTAAGTTAATAGCTGCATGCTGTGTCAATTAATTATGATATGTGATGACTGTCTCTTAGATTGTGGTGTAAACTATACAAATTTTAACTTGTGTAAGATAATTGGAAATTTTGAACTGACTGGATATTTGCTGATACAAAATTTCTGTGGTGTGGGGGTGTAGCTCAGTGGTAGAGCTCTTACCTAACATGCATGAGGCTTTGGGAGGCTTGATCACAAGCACTATAATAAAAACCAAAAACCCAAGAATTATTGTTCTTATTTTCAGTATAATAGTGGCATATGTTTTGAAAAGAAGCTTTATTGTTAAGAGATACATACAGAAATATTTATAGATGAAGTGATAGGATGTCTCGGATTTTCTTCAAAATAATACACAAAGGAGAGGAAGTGATGGAGCCCTGAATAAAAACAAGGTTGTTCTGGAGTTAATAAAATGTCAGCGCTGGTGCTGGGGGCCTGGGAACTCAGAATGCTGTACTGTCTATTTCTGCATGCCTGAAAATTTCCACAATAGAAAGTTTGTAGAAAGGGTTACACAAATATTTCATTAAAGATTGTAATGCGTGCTGTGATACCCAAGGATGGCATCCCACCGAGCCTCATCAAATCACAGCAGGTGACAACCCAACAGCAGGGAGGCAAGACCAGCTTCCTTGAGCACAAGGGTTTTTGCTCTTCTGCACTGGTTCCTTTTGATTAAAAATACTGGTTTTAGCACTACATTTAAAGCCACTTTCCTCTTTCTTTTTGTTTTGGTAGAAAAACTTTTCAGAGTACACGTATAATGCTAAGCAGGCATGGATTTTTTCTCACTTCTCTTGGTAAGGGCTTGTTTCTCTTCCTAACTTGAAACTTGGTGGTTTGAAGATGAAACAGATAGCAGCAAGCATGTCATTCTCCTAATAAAATTTGAGTGCCTACATATCCATCCCACTAATAAATAGTTACTGAGATACCTATGGAAAGATAGTTAAGAAATTTTTAATTTTATCTATAAGTTCATTTTACATAGTTTTTATTACTATATATATTTGTGTTTGTGACATACAACTGTTATACTCTAGAGAAAAAATATATTAATCTTGATCATTTTCAATCTATTATCCTCCCTCCTTTCCCCTCTCTTTGCTTCCTTCCCCATTTCAAAACAGTGTTCACCCTTTCCTACATCTATCCTTTATTTTACTCTTTATTTTTATTTTGGGTTTCCCATATAAAAGGAAACATACACTAGTCAGCTTACTCAGTCCAACTTATTCCACTCCACATTTCTGACCCTAAAACCACTGCTGTTTATCCATTTGCTATTGTACTGGGCCTCCCAGCCTGGACTCTGGCCAGCAATTAAGTTTAAATTTTAAATTAATTTAGAAATTAAACATGTAGCCCATATACCAAGAGTTGCAGAGCTCTTAAGTTTATATCAAAATATAATGTTTAAGATGTCATGGAGGAATCTGGCACAGAATTATATTAGTAG
Source organism: Thryonomys swinderianus (assembly GCA_004025085.1). Classification (NCBI taxonomy): domain Eukaryota; kingdom Metazoa; phylum Chordata; class Mammalia; order Rodentia; family Thryonomyidae; genus Thryonomys; species Thryonomys swinderianus. The sequence goes on along the minus strand of PVIC010001342.1, from coordinate 79,888 downwards.
ACAAGGGAAGCATTAACAAAGGACAGGATTTCAAGCATCTCAGGAAGTCTCCATAATTAAGATAGCATGATCCTGGTTTGCTGATGAAAGAACAATGAGACAGAATAGAAAACCCAGGAACAGATCCTAGAACAGAGAAGCGTGTGCTAAAGGAAGCCACTTAAACCAGTGAGGGACAAGTTACCCTGTCCCTGAGTTGGGACAGCTTTACAGCTGTCTGGAAAAAAAAAAATTTCTCCTTCACTCAGCATGTGACAAAATCAGTTCCAAATGGGTCACAGGATTGAAGTGTTTAAAAATTTAACTTAAAACTGATAGAAAATAAAATGCAAGAGGATTTCTTCATCATCTTGGAGGAAGATATTCAGAAGCTTTATACAGAAAGATAAAAGTGAGAAACATCTGCATGATGAAGTAAACAAACACAAGAAGGAAAAATGTCTGTGTCTCATTTTTGGGCTTTGACTTTAGGAAGGAGAGAAGAAAAAGTGAGTGATTCATATTTAAATTTAAACGTGCATGAAAAGTGAGAAAGCATTCTTTAATTCTTAGAAAACGAGTATCTGAGCAAGGAAATGTCTTAAAACATTCATAAATGTTTCATCTTAACTTAAACAAAACATCAAGACTCCTTCATCAATGACAACCAGCGGTCTTAGCAAAACTCAATGCACCTAGCCTATGACACTCGACAGAACGGTCCAGAACTCACCATGAAGGACACTGTCTATTCTATTCTAATGTGTTGATGATGCTGATAAAACTTACAGTGACCTATGTACATACAAACACAGACTTCAGTTTGAAGGTCTGAGTGTTATATATTCTGCCAGTCCACTTCAGGTTTAAAACAAAAAACTAGCACAAGGCCTAGAAAGAATTTTTCTAAAACAGATGTGTATTATGATTAAGATATCTTAACATCTAATGTTTTCAAAAATTAGATATGGGTTGGGGATTTAGCTCAGTGGTTCTGACATCTGTCTGGAAAGCACAAGGTCCTGAGTTCAGTTTCTAGTACCACATATCACAGTGCTGGGCATAGTGGCTTGTGCCTGTAGTCCCAGTGCTTGGGAGACAGAGGCAAGAGAATTGCTGTGAGTTCGAGGCTAGCCTGAACTACATTGTGAGTTCAGGGCCCGCCTGAACTACAAAGCAAGAGCCTGTCTGAAAAAGAACTAAAAGCATATGATATTTACACATCTGTGACCTATTTATTTCACTTATGGATTGAGTGTGATCATGATGTGTATATATAATGTACCAATAAAGATTCAAATTTTAAAAACCTAAAAAATAATTAAGACACAGCATACCTGCACTCCCAGTGCTCTGGGAGACTGAGATAGGAGAATTGTAAGTTTGAGACCAGTCTGGGACAGTTAGAAAGGCCCTTTCTCAACAAGGGCATATTCATAAGTGAAATAAATAGGACACAGATGTGTAAGTACCACATCATTTCTCTAGTATGAAAACTGAAGGTATAAATGAATGCCAAACTGTGATAGAGAATGTGAAATAGGAAGAAAATATATGAAAAGAGAAGGAAGAGGTAGGTAGGGGAAAGTAAAAAGGGGGAAGAAAAGACTTCATAGTTAATAAAAAAGGGAAACAAAGCTTATGTGTATAGGGAAGTTGTGGAAGGGGAAGGGAAGGGAGGAAATGAGAATCAAGATGTGTCATGTACAGGTACAAACTCTCAATGTTAAATGTGATCATATTGTATGTATAAAATGCACCAATAAAATCAATTTTTTTAAAAAGACCCTTTCGGGCTGGAAATTTACCTCAGTGGTTTCAATGTCTGCCTGCCAAACCTAGGTCCTGAGTTCAATCCCCGGTAACCACGTACCATAATATTGGGCGTGGTGACTCACGCCCACCAGCAATCAGTACCACATACCACAGTGCCAGGTGTGGTGGCTCACGCCTGTCATCCCAGCACTCGGAGGCAGAGGCAGGAGGATTGCTGAGTTCGAGGCTTGCCTGATCTACATAGTGGGCTCAGAGCCAGTCTGAACTATACAGCGAGACCCTGTCTCAAAATCAAAAACAAAAACAAAAACCTTTCTCAAAATAAAAATTGAGAAAAAGAGGTGGGAAGGTAGCTCTGTGCTCTGTCCCCACACACACACACACACAAAAGACACAATGTGCTAATTATGTTAAAATTTGATAGAATTTCTTTAATATGTACAACATTTTACATTAAATTTAAAATTAATGTTAAAATACATAGTTTAAAAAGAAAAATGTGAACTCACCCTGTCTTCAGACTATAGATGATCTTGTCCCCAGTGCCCTGGGTGGGTCCCCATATGCAGAGGAAGCGGCAGTGGGGCCAGGCATCGACCTGAGCCCCAGAGGGAGCAGGATCAGCTGAGAACACGGGCAGGGCATTAACAAGCCCAGAGAAGAGCCGCAGAAGTAAGTGACCTGGGCAGAGAGAGCCGAGGCTAATGGGGAAGTTAATTGGCTCCTAATGATGTGAACCGCATCTGTATCTAAGGCCCAGTGAGGCCTGGGAACATCCAGGTTGCAATTACTCACGGCAGAGAATGATACATCACACATCCCAAACAGCTCAGCAGAGCAACGCACTGACAGCATGGGGCTGTGTGTCAGAGAATGAATCCTGCGGCCTCAGCCCAGCGCTGCCAATGAGGTGCTGCGGTCAGCAGTGCGCTGCTCTAAGGGTCCAGAAAGACAGGTTCTACGGGTCTGAGCCACTGGCTCTGGGACCCAGGCATCGTGGAACATTTCATTCTTGCTTCAGTAAAGTGGTTACTGGTGGTAGATGTGATTGGTGCCCAGCTAGATCCCAGGCCTGGGCCGGTGCCCACCCTGGGTGCTGTTGGAAATGTGGGCTGCCCCTGGCTGATGCATCTGGCATACATGGGAGTCACAGCCCCTCTTCCCAAGCAGGCTGCCCCCAGCTATGGATGCCTGCCTGTAGATGCATGAAGTGGGGCCCTTGCTTTGTAGTTTGTGTCCCATGCTGCTGTCCGTCTCTGACCGCATCCTGGCTTGGCTAGTTCCCTTGCACTGTCCTCCTTTACTGGTCCTTACCGAAAGAACTTTGGGTTTGGATGTCATGCCAGAGTTGGGTTCTTATAAAAGCACATGACTTCCAAAGTTGAATTTAAACACTAGCAGATAAAGATGAAGTCTGACTACAAAATTGGGTTGTATTTTAATCTCCATTTTGCCACTATAACAGAATGTCTGAGGCCAGGTAATTGTAACAAACGGAAACTTACTGGCTCAGAATCTAACATCAAGGTGCCAGCACTTCACAAAGGCTTTTTCCTACATCACCACATGGCAGAGATAGGAAGGTGGGAGAGAAGAAGAGAGCTCAGTTTGCCAAGGGCACCAACCCCTCCACGAGAGTGGCACCTTCCCAGCTTCTGAGGCCTTGCCTCTTAGGGTTGTGATACCATTCCCATGCCAATGTAATCCTCTTGAGTTTTGGTGAGGGCAAACTGCGATGCCCACTGGGCTTTGGGCAGCTCTATAAACTGCTCCAGCTGTGCATGAGGGTGGAAGTGCTATCTTTGGACTTCCTGATCAGGATCAGGAGCCATTAGCTTTTCCTGTCACTGTGGACACTCTCCTCGCCACTGTGAAAAAGCTGGGACTAGAGCCCTGGCAGTGAGACATAAGAAGAAGAGAGCCGTGGGGCAGCACTGGGTGCCACAGAGGAGAGGAACTTCCTGGACCGTCCTGCCCTGCCGTGCACAGACTAGGTACAGCCAGAGAAGATGCCAACTGGCCCCAGCCCTTGGGTGTGCAGTAGCCCATGTTCAGCAGTGAATGATAAAGAACATCAGTGGCAAGTGAGCTGGCGAGCAGGTGACTCAGTCTCCCCAGGCCTGTTGAAGACAGTGTTGGATGTTCCTCAAAGCTAATGGAGCTTTTCCCTAGTCGTGCACACTAGTTTTGCTTATATTTTAACTTCTGTTGCTATGTGGCATCCCATATTGGGACTGTGCCACTGCTCATGGGAGTTCCAAAGGGTTCCAGTTTAGGGGCCTTAAACTATGGCAAATAGCTCTGTCCTAAATATTATATATGCATCTAATGCTGTATCTCAGTTGATCCTATGTATAGTAGTTGAATGACTATTGTAAGATGGGATGTGTTCAGACCTAGAAGATACTTTCAGTTTTCCAAAGTGGGAATACCATTCAAGAAAGACTTAAAGGTATCATAGCACAGTGACACACACACACCCATGTTTATAGTGGCCCAGTTGGTAATAGCTAAACCTTGGAAATAGCTCCAAAGTTCATCAATTGGTGAGTAGATAAAGAAGATGTGGAGGTTTGGGGGCTGTAAAATGGAGTACCATGTAAGCATAAAGAAAGATAAACTAGTGACATTTATAGCTAAATGGATGCACCTTGAGTCCATACTTATAAGTGAAATAAATAGGACACAGATGGATAGTGTGAAAAACCAAAGGTGTAAATGAGGTCCAACATGGTATGATAGGTACTGTGAAATAGGAAGAATATATTCAGAGGGGAAGGGGAACTGGAGGGAGCAGAGGAAAGAAAAAAGAGAAAGAAATAATGTGATGGTAAAAAGGAAAAATGGAAACAAAAATTATGTATATATGGGGAGGTTGAAGGGAGGGCAGGGGAATGGGAAAGAATAAGCATCAACATATATCATGTACACGTACAAATTCTCAATGATGAATGTGATCATAATGTATACCTAAAATGTACCAATACACTTAATAAAGGGGAAAAAATGGGGACTCCAATCTGACAAGGAGCCAGAAGTATAGAATTTATTGATTCGGTTTGCACTTCTCACCTGGATAATTCAGGAGCTGGCTTTGGGTGTTTTCACAAAGCTGCTACGTAATAGTTGCTTGATAAATACTACATGAAGGAGGAAGGAAAGAAGGAAGGCAGACAGACAGGAGGGAAGGAAGGAGGGAGGAAAGGAAGGAAGGAAGGAGGCACCAGATTGAAGAACCCTGGAGAGCCACAGAATCTGATTAAAGCAAACTTTCTCCTTCCTTGGCTACATCGTGAATTAAACGCAAGACTTTGTGAGGGATTTCCTTTGTAATCCCTTCAAAATGAGGCAGTCCTGCTATGTACTAAATGGATTATGCATGAATCCCAAAACAAATCCAACTGCAATTAATGTTTTAATAAACTGGTTGCTACTGTATGCAACACCCACCATGCATCGGGAGGGATTTTATTATATTTATAAACATTAATTAGTTGTTTATTATTGTCAAACTAAATTTTAAATAAACCTGCAGCATTGCTGGCCACTTGGGTGAAAATATCTCAGTGGTAACTGTAATTAGAAAATAGATGTGAGAGAGTAGCCTTAATTAGTCAGCTAATGGCAGGCTTCCCACTAATTGAAATAAGGAGCCCCTATCTCACAGGATGATAAACTATCTTAGATGTGTGTGAGCAAGACGTGAGCTCCTTCAAGTATTAAGATGAGCTGCAATATTATTTAACCCTTTCCTTATACCATTTTATTACAAACCCATAATGGTCAGTCAAGAAATTCAAAACAATCATTTTTTTAAAGTAATAAATAAGTGTTTGTTTGTTTCAGAATGAAGCTGAATTTGCTTTTGCTAACATGGAAAATGGCTCCCTAGTCACCAGATTTAAGTCTTGTCCTTGCTTTTTAAACACATTATAGTTTGGGTAGGGGAATAGAAAAAAAATGAGAACTAAATCATGCCATATACTGGTACAAATTCTCAATGTTAAGTGTGAGAGCGATGTGTATATATAATGTACCAATAAAGATTCAAATTTTTTTAAAAAGCCCCTGGGACAGATGACTCCTATTTTGCTGACTGCCCTGCTTTTCTTTTCTTTCTTTTCTTTTTTTTTTTTTTTTTTGACACTCAGTCTCAACTTGTTTTATGATCTTTTCTCTCTCCCAGCTCCTAAGCGTTGGTGTTTCCCAGCATTCTAGTATTTCCATCGTGCTGTCTTTCACACTCTCATTCCCTCTGCCTCATCCTCAGGCATGACTTCTCCTAGGCTTTAGACGCAAGTGTCCCATGGCCTGCTGCACTTCCTACTAAATGTTCCTCGAGGAACTTTGCAGAAAAGGTGATTCTGGTTCCCCCTGGTGCTCTCAGATACCTCTCAGGGTGTCAGATGCTCTCCTTCCCTGGGTTCTTATGCTTGTGTTTCTACCTGCCCACAACTAGGAGAGACTCTCCAGCAACTCAGTTTGGGCTGGGCAGGGCTGAAAGTGCCGGAATTCTCTTATGGGAGGAGATGAAGTACAGGATTTTAATTAAAATAATGTTCATATTGGGCTCATTCCTTTCTCTGTCCTGCTTCCCTGTGCCCTTACTAAACACTCCTGGAATCACTAAATCACATGCACACAGATCATCTCAAGGTCTGTTTCTACTAACCAGGTCCGATATGCACCATAGTATTCTACCCTAAAACATTGTCCCTGCTTTTTTTCTTTCAACTTGTAATTGCTATTAGCATTGTCTAAGTCAAAAAAGAAGACATCATTTGATTACCCATTTACTAGCTCTGTTCAGCCAGATGGAAATACTCCTCAGATTCCAACAATACAACTCTGTGTTCTCACCATCTGCAGCAGGGACATTTAACTATCCTCCAAGATGTGATACTTTCTCAGCCATACCATTGGGTCACTTTTGGGAGGCAGTAGCCTCACTAAATTGAGTTTCCACGTTGGCCTTGCTTTGGATCTGAGCGGGCTGCACAGCCAGCTCTTCCTGTGAACATGGAAATAATGGGTAACTCACTGGACCAAGGTCATCAACAAGTAGGAGGACTTTTTCCATCCACTCTTTCTCTTTTCTGACTAATGCAGAGGACTCTGAGGTTCTCGGCACTGTGGATGTACAGGAAGGAAAGCACTCGGGGCTGCTTAACTGCTGAGTGGAGGGAGCCCTCATCTGACAGTTAAGCTCGATTGAATTGAGAGCTGTAGAATGGACTGGTGGAGCCCACTTCCAGGTGTGTCTGGTGGGTCATGGAGGCAAGGCCCTGGGTCTACGTCTGTTCCCTCATCTCTTCCTCTATGGCACTGTTCCCTGCTCTGCTGTTCCATCGCCACATACTAAGCAGCTTTGCTCCACCACACCTTTCTGCCACGATATTTCTTCCTATAGGGTGGGGGGACTCGTACCAGGATTAACTCAGGACTTCACGCTTGCCAGGCAGGCGCTGTGCTGCTGAGTTTATTCCCTGGTCCTGTCATGATATTTCGGCCTTGGAGCAGCCAACCATGGACTGAGTCCTCTTGAAATGTTAGGCAAATTAAACTTCTATGACTTATCGGTGTTGGGTACTGTGTCTGGCAGTGGTGTAGCTGACTAGCACACCTTGCAACTGACCAGAAACATATTCTCGTTGGACAATCACATGAATAAGAAACAAGCCTTGCTGGCCCTAAGCCACTGAAATTTGGAGATTGCTTTCACCCTTGATCCACAGGCCATTCTTACTGCAAGTACTTGGGGTCAGCTTGGGATCTTCCTTGAGTGGATGATTAGCTCCTGAGGTGGTCTCTACCCTTGTGATTGTGCCACCATAAGAGTGCCACTTAATGGGAATGAAAATCCAATGCTGCACCTCATTTGTTCTTGGAAACTCTAGCCTGTTAAAATCAGGATAAAGGTTAGTCTTCATGCGTCTCGGTGATCAATAGTTTCCCTCCCGTCCCCTTACAGTGTGCACCGCAAGCTGCCTGGCTTCTCACCACTCCTGACATTCCCTCCTTAGGCAGTGCTTCCTCACATACTCCACCTGGTTTCTCCTGGTCCATGAAGACAGGTTGGATAAGAAACCACTTCTAAATTCCTCCAGGCTGGTGCATTAAAAATCTTACCTAGAGTCACTGTCTGACCAGGACCATGAGCTGCAGCTTGCCCCCCTCCTGGGCACTCCTCTCCCCGGCCAAAGAGCCTGAGTACTTGCTGACAGAAGGGAGCTAAGCCTCGTATTCTAGAACTTGCTTATTTCTATTAATCAGATGCTGCTGAACCAAGTTTCAATTTTATTTCTAAATTCTGAGATAATTTCCAGTGAAATTAATATTGTAGGTATCTCTAGCAGGAAAAAAGATCACATTTTGTCTTTTTCTTGGCATTGCTTGGGTGGTATGAGTAATAAATCAGCAGGAGTAATGTAAACACAATACCTGCAAATTGACAGAGTAGATGCTTCCCCTGAAGGAAGCAAGAGGGTCACGTCTAGGGAGAGATAAGAAAAGAACATCGGGCTGGAATCTTTAGTCTCAGAGGAAACGTTAAAGGCCAGGTGGTCCGAGCATCCACTGCGCCTTGAAAACATGAAGCCCTGGATGATGGGCTCCTCGTCCCAGAGCATCAGGCCACCAGGGGCCAGTCCAGAAGAAAACACTGGTCATCAACATCCAGGCCTCTTTTAGTCTGATTCTCTGCTGCCTCCAAGAGCTGAACTTGGTCCCAATGGGGCACAGCAGACGTCAAGTCACTAGTGACAATTTCCTGCCTCAGAACTCTGCTGGGAACAGGCAACATGAGCCCAGGTAGGCATGAATTTGGAACAGAACTATTATTTTTCTAGCTCTATGCTGAAATTTTAAAATTGTATTCACATCTCCCTCTCTGTCTCTCTCTCTCTGTCTCTCTGTCTCTCTGTCTCTCTCTCTCTGTCTCTCTCTCTCTCAGTTTGACAGATTTCCTGAGAAATCCCTCTATCCTCAGGTCTTACAGAAAAAGGCATTTAAAGAAAAATATGCCTTATGGAAAGGGTAAATAATGAATGGGATTCTTTGTGCATAGTTTGCTGTTGTGGGTGGGGGAGGGGTGTTGCTTAGTAGATATAGCTGACAAGAAAATTTCTGTAGGGGCCTTTAAATCACTTAATGGTGAAAGGGATTCCCAGATGGCCTTATCAGTGTCTATGTAGAATTGTTAGATATTTGCACCAACTAATAAATTTGACTTGAGGCTTAGTTTTCTGACATTTGCTCAAATCCTCAGAGAACCGTAGTTACTGTATATTCTTATACAGTATTTGAATTCTGAATTGCAATGCATGCTTGGCTGCCCGCCGGGACAGGAAATAAAACTCTGTAATAGAATGTCATTTTTAAAAGTCTGAGCATTATTAGTTGCAGTGATATTGTATGACAAACTGATGTTTCTCTTTTTTGTCTCAAATGTTTTATTCTCCAGCAAAACTCATTTGCATTGTTGTCCCATATGGGGATTTGTACATCCTGGGACATGATAAAGATGCAAGAGGGAATTAGGTCACCATGCATGCTCTTTTTTCTTTTAATAACCCTGTCCAACCTCCTCCTTCTTAATCCCAAGCAGACAAAAGCAATAGAAGCTAAACCTTCCAGAGCCATGATAGGAAAGGCGGACAAGCAAATCCACCAACATAGATCCTTTTACTCACTGTGGATGTATTTAATTAATCCCATGTGGACTAGTCTTATTCAAATAAAACTATATTTTATGAACTGTTGCCTTGTGTCCCAGGTTGTGTGGGGATCCCGATTAGGGCAGCTGTGGCATCTAAGCAACCAGTTACTTCTGGCCGGGGTTTCTCTTAGCTAGTGGCATCATGCGGGAAAGAATCTGTATTCTGTGCAGGGTTCAAACATCCCCAGTGGCTAAGGAATTAAGAAAACATTAGGGGGGTTCAAAGCAACAGCAGCAGGTAGGGGGTTGGGCAAGGCGGGAAAGAGTGAGGCCCCAGATGCAACCCCAGGCATGTGATGAATTCAGGATAGATGTCATCTATAGACTGGCACCCACATGGGCAGGCCCTCAGGTGCCAGGCAGCACTTCAAGAGGCTGAGGATGCTGAGGCTCTTTCCTGTCTTCTTCCTAGATGGCATTTTCTACCTGGAACAAAGCCTCATTAGCGAATCCAGGTCAAGTCGACAGCCTAATGATGGTATTAGAGAATTCTCAAGCACAGTTCAGAATATATGTAAAGCCTTGGCTTTGGCTTTTTAATCCCCACTAAGAAGTGATGAGGTAGCCGGTCTATCATCTTCTATTAAGAGAGAGACTGAAAAAAAAAGAGACTGAGGCCCAGGATGATCCAGCAGAATACCCAGTATCATTGAGCTAGCAGACAGCACCTCCAGAGTTCAGCCAAACCATCTGAACCCAGAGCCTGTCTTTGGGCTCTGCATGGCCCAAGATCTTAGGTATCTTGATTTCCCTCCATCACAACATGAACCCATGGGATGCTCCTTTCAGAAATGGGCTGTGTGCTCAGCAGCAGCGCTGATTCACAGTAGTCCTTAACTGGAAACCAGTCACACGTCCTCAGAGTAGAAGGGATGAAATTGGGACTCTACAATGACAAGAACAAAGGGCCACAACTACTCATGGGAACTTGGGAAAACTTTGTGAATGTTATACTGAGAGGAAGGTGACTGAGTGTAAACAGTATGCACTGTGTATCTTCAGCCAAGACTCCAGAGCAGGCCAAAGACTGGCTACTCTTTGGGTACCAGGAAAGGTCTGGGAATGGTCACACACCCTACCATAGTCTGGATGTTGCTTACAGGGAACATCTACTTTGCACACATTGATCAGGCTGGACACAGGGCTGTGGGTCCTTTTCTATATTGGTGTCCTTTCACTCCAAAGAAGACTGAAGTTTTTTTTTAAAGTAATCAAAAAACTCATATAAAAGCCTTAGAGCCATATATCAAAACATCATTTGTAACTGATAAATCCCATTCCTCATCAAGAATTGATTTAGGGCTAAGAAGTAAAGGACATGGAGGGAATAAAGTGTTGGACACAGCTCAGAAGGTCCTTTTAGTCTTGGTTGGTTAAGGTCACCTGGGTTAACGTGATCTATGATCAAAAGGGCCAAAGATAAGGAAGCACATAGGTGGTTTAGAAGCTCTAGAAAGATCAGCTCACTGGAAGAGGAGCACTGTTGGTCCTGCACTGGGACATCCAGACGAGAAATCTCACTGGACTAAACAACACTGTTCCAGACTTTCAAAATCCAGTGCAGACTTTCAAAATCCATGGGCATCACGATGGTCCATCCCACATCTCTGCCAGCTATGTAAGCCAGCCTTCCATCAGTGTGACGAAGTACTTAAGATTAACAACTTAAAGGAGGAAAGAGTTATTCTGGCTTAGGTGTCAGCCACAGGCTGGCCCTGGTGCTTCAGGATCAAGCCTTTACCACATGACATTTTGGGAGACATTCAGATCCAAATCATAGCAACAGTTTTCTCCTTTCTGTTTTACTTACATTGTTCACATTTTAATTTCAGGAGACTTACTTCATTTTTTATTTTCCTACCAGTTTCCTAGAACATCAGCTTTCTAGTCTCCCAAGATTTCCATACCTATAAACTGAAGACATCTCACTTTTTATGGAATGCACACTGGCTTTTCCTGATGCAAAGAATCATGTGTGAATATTTTCTATAGGGGCATTTCCAGTTAGCAGACCATTCTGCATTGTGAATGTCAGATACTCATAGTGAGGGAGGGAGAAAGTTCCAGAATGAACAGCATCAACCAGTGGTCCCTCTGTGATAAACCTTAGCTGGATGTTTGGGTGGAGGAGGGCATCTCAATTAGATGGTTTTTGTTGTTGTGTGATAACAAAAGACAAGACAGAACTGTTAGTCGTAAGAAATGGAAAAGGTTTGGTTTGAGTTTTCAAGATTTGTCTACTTTTACCATCAAAATCCTCTCTAAAGGAGTAAGAAAAATAAACCCTTTTTTACTTTAATGGTAGATGACATTTCTCTGTAAATCTCTAGAGTAATCTCAGCCAAACTCTTAAGAAACCCCCTCCCTGGCTCATCTTTATAAATGTTCTTAGGTCACAAAGCTGGACTTTTCCATGCTGTTTCCACTCTACAAGAAACTTTTTAAGTGGAAATAGAAGTTTGTAATTTCTACTGGGAGGGGGATTTACCAGATTATTCTGAGACACTTGGTACTAAATAGGAGTGTAATTGAAGTAGTTGAATTTTGAAGACAGAAAAGTTTCTGAAGGTGATTATGTAAAAACATTTGAGGTTGGAAGACACTAACTTGCATTCTTTATCATTTTCTAGCATGTTGAAAGTCCTACAAGAGATGTTTCATGGAGATATTATGTGTATTCAAAGGTAAAGAATGAACACTCTACTGGTTTAACATAGGAAGAAAAGTGCAGAAATCATAGGTTTCTAGTGCAGCAATCTTTCACAAAGTGAACACACTACACATTCAGCCCCTAGACTTCCCAATCTTCTCCAAACCCAAACAGTACCATCACAAGAAAAATTATTATCCTGACCTCTAGCACCACTGAGTTTTGCCTGTTGTGAACTTTACATAAATGACTCACTCTTCTGTTTTCATAGTCTTTTGCTCATTCATAGGCTTATAAGACTCGTCTTGCTGCTGCACATAGCAGTAGTTTATCCGTTCTCATGACTGTGTCATTCTGTTTGTTATTGTTCTATGGGTGACTCTCACTTGTTTGCTTGTACTTTTGCTGATAGACAGCCAAGTGACTTGCATTTGGAATTATTGGGGACAAAGCTGCTCTGAACAGTTTTATGTGTGTCTTTGGGTGGACAGAGGTACTCATTCCTCTCAGGTAGGTGCCAAGGAGTGGAATTTGGAGCCATCAGAGGTATACATGTCTACTTTAGCTGCCAAACAGCTTTTCAAAGGGCAGCAACAACTCACATTCCCATCAGAACCCACTTGTTCCACAAACACCACAGCATACTATGGAGTATGTTTTATACCATGGCATTACTTTTCTTCCTGCCCACCCATGTAGTCTTATGGAACATTACCCCCTGGCCTTCTCGGACTCAGCCTCAGCTCTACTGAGCTCTGAGTAGCAAGAGAAGATCAAGGTACATAATCTAATTGTTTATTTGTCCGTGAAAGAGGAATTCACAGAAGGACAGAACAAATTAGGAATTATGTGTGGTCTCCTCCGAGTTGGGTTTCCTTTCCTCACCATTACTAATCATGTAGAAACCCACATACTGAGGAGAGTGGAGTGTACACATGTGCAATTTTGGAAAATATAGCATATTGTTTTCCTCTTGAGCATCAACTTTTGGGTTTAAAAATTATAAATTTATACTGTTATAATGACAAAATTATATTGTTTGTGTCAGAGCTGGTTGATCACAGCACCATTCAGATTTCCTTACATTTTCTGATAAAGAGAGGGTGGACTCAGAATAAAGGACAGACCAGCAGTAAACACTAATTTCTCTTAGTTCTTCCTTCAAGGAAACAAAACTATCTCTGCAGGATTGTGTGTATCCCTTTCTATCGTTTTTACCCTTACTCTTACTGCAGGTTTTATTCTCTAGTGCTGGGTTAAGATGAAGATAGTGAATGGATGGTGAAGGAAGTAGAGGAAATTGTCCCACATTATCACTGGATCAAGAGTGAATAAGACCAGGGATGTATGGGTCTGTTTTCCTGTAAGTAGACACAAAACCAGACACCCACAACTAAAAGAAGGAGAGTTTAATTTAGCTCATGGTTTCAGAGAACTCAGTCCATAGTCAGCTGACTCCAAAGGAGAAACATCGTGGTGGTAGAAGGGCATGACGGAGCAAAGCTGCTCAGTTCATGGTGTCCAGTATGCAGAGCAGAGGAACAGAGTCAGAGAAGAAGGAGCGTGGTACCCATTAGAGTAATGGAAGTTGTATCTCCATGACACACTCAGACACACCCTGAAGCATCCTTTACTAATCCCTGATGCAGCCTCCAGGGGAATCAGATTGACACAATCAAGCTTAACCATCACACAGGGAAAGGGAAGGATGCCATTAAACACACCACTGAAGTTGGAGTTTCAGAGCACCCCACACTCTCACCAGCACACCTCCTTGACTAGTCAGAATAGAGGTCTCTTGCCAATGTGCCGACCTGCTTCCCTCTGGCTGAAGACTATGAGGAGCTGTGATTCGGGGGTGGCTGCCTATGCTCAGTCCCTTCCCCGTTTAGTGAAGTTCATATTGAGGCACAGCCTAAGGCATCAGGGTTGGACTAATCATCTATTAGCTTCCTAGGGATGCTGTAATAGACATCACATACTGAGCGACCTAAAAAAGTACAAAAACCAGAAATTTATTCACTCACAATTCTGGAGTTCATAAGTCCAAAATCAAATGATTGACTGACTATGCTCACTCTGATATTCTGAGTAGAATTCTTCATTGCCTCTTCCAGCCTGTGGAGTTGGCCATAAATTCCTGTTATTCCTCAGCTTGGGACTATGTCATTCTAACCTCTGCCATATCATCACATGGCCATCTTTTCCTAGGAATATTCTTTCCCCTTCCTATAAGGATCTCAGCTCTATTGAATTCAGGTCCACTTTAATGATTTTACTTTAACTGATTATTTGTATGAAAACCTAGATGCCAGGAAATAAGACTTCAACATCCATTTTAAGAGGATGTAATTCAATCCATAATGCCATTTTTCTTAAGCTAATTTCCTTAGAAGCAGAGTCTGAAACAAGGATTTTGTTCAGATGATTTTTTAAGGATGTGCCTTCAGAGGGACCCAAGAAAGACATATGCCTAGAATATCTGGCAACTAGTTTTCTTTGAGGGGCCTACTGACTCAAAGCTGACCAGCCTCTGGGGGTTGTTCTTGGGAGTGCTATTATGTGGACACTGATGCAGAGTGTCAAGCTAGGTGGCATCAAAAAGGCAACATGGGATGTATACATAATCTTTGTGTGCATTCTTAACTCCCAATTCCTTTTTTTTTTTTTTTGGTTTTCCTTTAAATGAGACAAATTTACATATAGTGAAATGCACAATTGTAAGTGAATAATTAGTACTGATAAATATATACACCCATGTAACCAGCTTCTCTTAGCCCAGAAAGTTCACTCATGTCTCTTCCAGTAGAGACAATCACTGATCTGATTTCTATCGTCTTAGATTAGTTTGTTCCCAAGCTTGATGGTAAGATACCCTTCTTTAGTACCTAACTCCTCTAGCTTGATACAGGATGAGATTTACCCGTCTTGCTGCATCTGGCCATAGTTTGTTGCTCTTGCTGAGGAACATTATCTTGTATGGACAAAGTACAATTTGATTAACCACTGTCTTGTTGATTGACATTTGAGTTCTTTATATGTTATGAATATAGTTTCTATGAATAAGTATTACAGATGTTTGTAGGGATATATTTTTTATTTATTTGGGGTAAATATCTAAAAGTAGAGAGCTGGACAGATATTTTTTTTAAACTTTAGAAAAAAAGTGCCACACTTCCCAGAAGTGGCTGTAGGATTCTGCGTCCTCTCAAGAGTTTCAAGTGGGTTTAGTTAGTCCATTTTCTCACCCACTGTGGTGTCATTTTTAATTTTAGCTGTTCTCATCAGTGTGACCAGATTGCTCTCCAGGGGGAATGTGCTGGTTTGGATTACTGTTCAGAGTGATAATATTGTCACCTCACCACTGATCATGAAGTTGGCCATGTGATGTGGTTTGGACAGTGGAAGGTTAACAGACACAAGAGCCCAGGATGGTGCAGTAAGTCTTGCCTTACATTTCTGCCAATGACACAAGAACATGTCTGACCAACCCAATGATCCATAAGGAGGGCAGAAATGGGGAAGAATTAGATGCAAACTGCCACCAGCACCAACCTGGCTGTGTCCAGCCACTTTGGACATTCTGAGACTAAATAATCCTCATCTTAGGGTGCTGGGTTGTGGGGTATGTTGTCACACAGAATCCCAGTGGCAGTGACTGATTGCCATCATAAAGGCAGCTGTCCTTACCAATCTCCTCAAACTACCTAGAAACACAACTGCCTACTCCCAGCTGGACTGACTGCTGAAATCTGTGCTTAGCTGCCTCAGTGAATAACTGCATTCTAATGACTCCAGGCAAACGTGAACTCCTGCCACTCAATATTTATCAAAAGCTTGATTAAAAGAAAAAATATTTACAAAGAACTGTCTGAAAGTTACACTCTCCAGCCTTTGCCTGGGTTGTCTAAAATGTCTCTCTGCATTAATCCCAAGTGGCACATAGCTGTGTCCTAGAACTAAGTTGTCTTTGCTCCATCAGGACAACTTCTACCAGGCTGTACTTGGCAGGATTGTCGGTGTATTCTGGAAGGAACAAGATGGAAGTCCTTTATTACCTTTGTCTTTTCACCTGTCAGACCTAGTTGTGGATGCTCTGTGAAATGATGGAGAAGAGGTATATGGGGGGTATATGTTCCTAGTTGGAGGAGAGGTATATGTTCCTAATTTCAGTGTCAGGAACAGTTATGAACTTCTTGTGAATACTTGTGAACTCAGAGTTCTTCAAACATCATAAATTATGGGACTGAATTTCTTTCTTTCCACCACCACTACCAAAACCTCCATAAAATTCAGATCAAATTTGAAACCCACCATATTTGACCTCAAAATGTATATCTTGTGAACCATCTTCCCTCATGGCTGTTCCCTAATTATCTCACCCAAATAATTCTGATAGCTGGGCACTCCTGTTTTTGATTGTGAGTTTTGATGGGGATATGGCTGCAGAAGATGGTGGTAGCCAACCCCAACTCTCTCCTCCACCCAACTGCTTGCTTTTATTCAGCACAAGGTCCTCCCACCTGGTCACCACCAGCAGGCCAGTGCACAGAGATCATCACCATGTTCTCTGTAGTTCAGCAGTAAGCACAAACCATGTGGCAACTCTGGCCTAGAGTCAATGTTTTTGTACAGAGAAAAATATTTAAATGTGATTGGTTCTTGCCCTGAAGGTGCTTACAATCTATTGAAAGAGAGAAAGTGATTGGTTATCTATAGCTCTGTCCTCAACTATAAATTTGGAATGGCAGAAGTACTTCTCCTGTGGGGTTATTGGAGAGCCAGGCACTGGAGTATGTAGAAGGACATAAATTGAGTGTAAAGCCTTCAGTAACTTCCCAGTGATTTTTAACACAATTGATATCATTGTGTGTTTATATCTTAGATATTCTTATCTGTAAATTCTCATCATACCAACTGCCTCTGAAGGCTTTTGGTAGAGCAAGCTTTAAAATATAACTTTTCTGGTTGGGAAGGTTCAGGGGAAGGCAGGGGTGGAGAGAGGTAGGTCGATAAGCACTAAGTTAGAAAAAACAGTTTGCAGTATTCTCTTATGTAGTAGGGTAACATAGCAAACAATAGCATAGTGTATATTTCTATAAGGGTTAAAGAGGATTTCAAAACTAAATTTAAAAAACAATGTAATTTGTGTTAATACAAATACACATACACACACACACGTATTTTGGAAAATGTATGATATGCAGACAGAGGATGAAATGTTATTCCTAGTACTTTCACTCAAAGGTAAGTACCTGCTTAGGAGTTTGGATTCTTGGCACTGAGCAGTCCGAGTGGGATTCCACTTCCCTTGTTCATCTTTGGTACACTATTCTGTCACTTGTGACACTGGATGAGATCAAACCACGACTAGTTTCCACTCCACATGAGTTGCAAGCCCATAAAGTAGGTTTTCCAAAGAAGTGGTTGATCCTGGCTGGATGGCTATCAATTGTTCTCTCAGAGAAGTGGAATGAAAGGGCTGGAGCCCATTTGAGAAGGACAGAGAAGCTGCTATATTCTCAGTCTTGCCCTCTCATTTAGGAGAAAGGGTCAGGGGCTCGCTTCACCTCTAGTCAAGGAAGCCATCCTGAGGACGCAGACAGGGCATGATGCATCTGTCTTCTCCATCATGAGACTTGGAGGGGCTGAGCCTGAGACCCTAAATGTCTGGACATAACTGCCTGTCTCATGACAGAAGGAAAAGGACAGTGGGCTTCACTGAGACCTTTCACCTCCAGAGTCTGGGGATCAAACAATGAGTGAGTTTTTTCATGGATCATGCTTGAGAGCCTCTAGGGCTCTTGCTAGAAGCTGCCCCAGAGCTCTCTGGAGAAACAGAACGATCACAACTAAAGGAAGGTGGGGGCACCATAAGATGCTTTTTGGCAGAAGAAAGAGTCCCAAATGACTTTGAAGACAATTGTTTTATCAAGATAGAAGAAACACAGGTGTCAGGTCCCTAAGCAGGTGAAAGAAGCCATGAAGAATGAGCTTGCAAAAACTATCAGCTGCAAACACTCCCCAGTACAGACAGCCAAGGCCAGCTCTACGGATCCAGCAATCCAGTAACACCTTCCCCATCTCTTCCCCAGGCTGACCCAGTGCTTCCCGCCCACTCCCGAGAAGTTCACCAGGAAAGGCAATGAATGTGGCCATGAACGGTATGTAACATATTGATTAGCACCTTGGCCCAGAAATATTAATTATGGACTGCATGACACTTTATTGCATGAAAGTGGCCAGAGACATGCTAATTGTCATCTGTGGACAAGAGAATAGTGAGTCCACAGGAATGATTTTAAAAGGTCAGGGACAGAGGAGAAGCTACTTCAGAATCATATTTTAAAAACCATGCTTGTCACCATGTTGGCTACAGATGAGTGATGGTAGCACTGACTTTAAGGGTAGAGGAATAAGTAACTCTAAGATTACTTCTCTGAGTTGCAGCTCAATTATATCTTGGAAGCTTTTTACTTAAAAGTCCACTGGCTGTTATATTTATATGAACATTTTAGTAAAACTAGACTGTATCTTAATACTCTTTCTAATAATTTCATCATAACCATATCCTTAAATATTTTTTAAAAACAAACTTTAACAGGAACAAATATAGTTGGTTCCTGACTTATGATACCTCTACTTATGATTAAGATGTATTTACTTATAATTTTTCAGCTCTTTAATGATACAAAACCTATATGCATTCAGAAGGTACCTTTGAATTGGGAATTGGGATTCTTTCTCAGGCTAGTAAGAGAGTCTCTCCCTCCCTCCCTCTCCCTCCCTCTCCCTCTCCCTCTCCCTCCCCCCTCTGTCTCTCTCTTTCTCTCTCTGTTGGACGGTGGTGGCAGGAATCACAGCTCCCTGTTAGCTCCCAGGTCCTGAACAAAATAATGTATACTCTCTAGTAAGTTGTGGTGCTAAGCTAGGATGGTTGGTGAGTTAGGTGTATTGAATGCATTTTAAACTTACAGTGGGTTTTGGAGGATAGTACTCCATCCTAAATTGAGGAGCATTTCTATTCCAGTCTACAGTACTATCGGGTACTGACTCCTTCAGCTGCTTCTGGGTAGTTTGAAAGTTATTGTGTCAAAAGAGCTCCACCTACCAACACCTCTCCTTTCTGGTCTTTACTCTCTCTGTGTTTCATCATGCTTCAAACAAGTCAGGATATCTGCCTCTGCCCAAACAAGAGCAGTAACTCTAGCATTTGTCTCCCACACCATAAAGAACTAGGCAATTCTGCCTGTCCTTCAAGCCAAATTCACAAGCTGGGGCTCACAGGAGCCACCCCTGATTTCTTTTCTATCCTTACTCAGCCTTCAGGCAAAAATACTTGCTTTGCCACCTGTTTCCATGATGACACTTTCTATATGTTCTCACTCCTGTGCTAGTACTTGAATGTGTGTCTTACCTCTGTGTCCAAATAATAAACAGCTTTAGGGCAGAGAATATCTCTTTCATTGTGACATATATTTATTCACCAACATTTCAACACATATACAAAATGCCAGATTTTTGCAGGGTGATGAAGCTACTAAATAAACAAGATGCAAATTCATCCACAAAGGATGACCCTACCCAGCATGGAACACAGATACTTGGTAGTTGTATTATTTTTTAATACATGACTCTCCTTGCAAGAAAATTACTTCCACTGACATTAGACTTGGCTCATTGACTTGCTTAATGTACAAGTTAGCTTGTGCAACAACACAAAAAGCTCTAAGCCTTAGTGGATTGAAACACAACATGATTCTGTGGGTTGAGGATCTGAGCTGGAATAGGTAATGTTGTTCCTCTATTGCTTCTGCCTGGGCTTTTTCGCATGACTTCAGTCCTCTGGGGTCTCAGTTTGGGTAGATGGCCTTGGATGGCCTCATTCACATGACAAGAGATTGGCAGGCTATTGTCTTGCCAGGTTTGCAAGAAACCCGGGGTAACTGGGACTCATCTATGGAGTGCTGCTCAAAGGATCTCAAACACAATGAAAGAAGATAAACATCTTTCAAGCCTCTGTTCACATCACTAGCATGATATAAAGAATCTGGCAGCTACTAGTAGAAGTGGCAAGCTTATGATATTATATAGAGGTTATGACATGAGCTTCTGTTAGAAGAAAGCACAAACTATGAGACAGAAAAATATAGAGATAATAAATGAGTGGAATTAATCAGTGAGAGAAAAACAGGGAAGACAAACAAGAGAGTAGGAATTCTAAGAAAGTTCAAGATTTCCTGCCAGCTTTCAATACCATTTCAAATTTAGCTGTGATTTATAAGAAAGTACAGTAAATTCCCTTATCCCTAACTCACTGGAATGAGCTTCTGTTTCTTATGACCAATAAGACTTGTTATGACAAAAATTGGTTCCAGGAGTGGGGCTGCAAGGTACCAGTCAATGAGAGGACATGGGGGGATTAGAAATAGTCAACAGAGAAGTGAAGAAGTCTTCATAGCCTGGGGTAGAAGATTATGATTTCACTGAAACAGCAATGCAGTGACATACAAAGTGATTGTAGTTTCTCATAAGAGGGTACTTCAATAGAGGAAGCTATGGGGTTTTCAGTAACCATAGAGCAGTTTAAAGGGATATGAAATATAATGAATATAGGTATCAGATAAGTGTCCAGATCAGCAGGGAACAATTTCCAGTGGCTGAAGGATGGATTCTGCATCTGAATCATACAAACTTTGGGAACACAGTGTCCCCTTCCTGTATGGTACCTTCTTGCATAGAATAGGCACAATGAGACCATTGAAAAGAGAAATCAAAAAATGGTCCTATCGTTGCTATCAGGACCTTGGGTCTGATCAGAAGAGGTGGTCATTGGGGTGTGACCTGCAAGGGTGCATCTCCTTTCTGGCTCCTCCTCTCTCTCCCTTCTTTCTTTTCATCATGACATAAGTAGCTTTTCCTCTCCTCTGCCCCCTTGCCATGCTGTTTTGCATGGGAGCCAGTGGAATATGGACGGAAACTTTTATAAACTATAAGTCAAAGTAAACCTCTGTTCATTTCAGTTTACTGGAGCTTGCTTTGAGAAGTGTCTGGAATCCTGCTCTTTGCAAAGCTCTCCCAGCAGCACATTGCTTGATTTCATACCATTTCTGTCTGGCCTCCTTCATGATCATTATTAGTTTTCCCATGAAACATTTTCTCAATCCATTATGTGCTCACAAATCTTTTTTTCTGGGCCACCTTCTGAGGAACCATGCCTAAGAGAGTGTAATTGGTCTGGATCTATGGGTACAGCTCTTGCACATGATGATCAGACTCCAATATGGGGCATGAGCAATAAGGGTCCTGCTAGGGACAGCTGCTGGTTGGTCCTGAAATGGTAAGAGCATAACCTCAAGATCACCCTGGTTCTCATAGCAAGTACAGTACAAGTAAGAGCATTCTTCCCCAGATTTTGCTTTTCATTTCAGATAATAAGGAAGCCCAACTACAAAGCTTGCATCTGAGTGAAAGGGGGACGACCCAGGGCCCCACACTATATCATATTCATAGTAGAGTGGCCTCATGAATATTTCTTTAAGTTGCTGCTGGGATGTTGAGTTTAAGTTTCCATAATCTCATGAGTAGAAGATTTAGAAGCAAGGGATCAGGCAAGACCATGAGCCAATTCAGAGGCCATATCTTCTCAGGGATTTTCACTCCTGGATCTTCCTGTCCTGACTAAGGCAGAGATGATCTTTGTTATTACCAAGTATTTATGGAGTCCCCCCAAAAGTTGAAGAAGAAGAGTGGAAAATAAGAGATATACTAACTTAAAATTGCTTAAAATTTCCTCTAAATATATTAAACTGGTGTTTAAAATGTTTTTATGAAAAGCATTTTTTTACTTTTGTTAAGAAAATAAGTATTTGAAATGTCAGCAAATCACTCAAAATGATCTGTACACTGAATCCAATAATAGCCACATGTCAGGGTGTCCACCCTTGTCTCTGGGAGCATTAATAAGCATATAAACACTCTGTTAAGGATTGGAGGACAATACCAACACTAAGAGAGATGAGATTATGAACTTTTAAATGAAAGTCACTTCCATTTGGATTGGAACTAATTTTTCAATCCTGCGGTGATTAAATTGAGTGAGCATGGGCTTAAAACAGCAACTTCCCTGGATGAATCTTCCTTGGTGAGATTGCTTTCAAACTGAGGGGCTGAGACATCATGCATCACAATGTAACTTTGCCCAGTGTCTTTATTATCAACAGCAAACATGAGCACCTGTTATGTCTCACTGAATCACAGGCTAGACATATTTTAAATTTCTATTTAAGGGGGATTTTACCTCTTAAGTGGTTTTCAAGGCCATTGAAAGAAAGACAGTTTGCTTGTATCTCAGGCTCAGATCTGAAGACAAAGGGAAGCAGGCAGAGCCTTGTTCATGGTGAGCTCCTTGTCATTGGATGTGAGAGCATGGCTCACAAGGGAAGTCTAATCCAGCTGTGCTAAGGATCAGGAAGACACCCTAAGAAGCCACCAGCACCCACTTTCAAGGAGTTCTCATGCCTGTGACCCCAAAGAAAATGATTGTCCTTTTCTAAGGAATTACTTCGGGATATCTGTGTCATACAGACACACACATCATTTAGCCAGGGGACACCCTAGCTCTGCAGTAGGTCAGTTTGGATCTAATGATTACCATCTCTCTGAGGGCCCAGATAGTGACTTCAAACCTCTTCTTCCTCCCTGGATGATCCTCTTCCTGCTATAAGCAGCCCTTAGATTCACCCTTGGAAAACTCTGAGTATATACAGGATCCTATCTAAAACTCCATGAAAAGCAAGAAAGCAAAAAGTTAGAGTGCAGGGAACCCAGCTGCTGTCTGAGCCCTAGAGACAGCACTCTTCAGCTGAGTGACCTCTGGGGAGCTACTGTTCTCCCTAAGCTTTAGTGTCCTCATCTTCAAAATGAGGATAACAGTAGCAGGGTGAGGTAATCAACAGATCCCATGTATCTACCACTTGCTAAGAGCTAAACCTTGGAAAGAATGGGAGTCAACATGCTCTGACCATTCCATAGCCATCATGTCTTTGACTCAAATCTGCTGCTTGGCTTGATCAGATACCTTCTCTGGACTGAGGACAGTTCAAGGCTGTGAAGCCCTAGAATAACGGAAGACTCAGCCTATAGGTAGCAGAAGTTCTGTACTCAGATTTCTTTAAGAAAGGACTTGCAGCTCAGTTACCAAAAGTGACCTCACAATGTAGTAGCATGAATTAACTATGTATTTTGCCCATGAATTTTTTGAATGAGAAATTGACTGTGCAGCTTACCTCAGTTTCCAGAAGTCTGGCATTCCACTGGAAGACTGTGTCTGCAAGCTTGTTCATAGCATCTGAGGTCTGATGTTCATGTCAGCAGAGACCCTGGCTAGGGCTTGGCACTGTCCCCATGTCCTGGGCTTCATGACTATACAGCAGCCAGGTTGTAAGGGTAAGTGTCCAGAAATGAATGGAACCAGGTGGTACCTCAAGGCACTGGTTACCTTGCTTCAGAAATCAGACAGTGCCATTTCCAGCCATCCAATAAGCCTAACTTCAAAGGGAGGACAAATGGAAGCCATCTCTTGTGGAGGAGTCAAAAAGTCATAGAAGGGCACGGAGGGGCAGAAATACTGCTCTAGCCAATTTTGGAAAATACAACTTGTCCTGGCTTTCTTCAGAGACTTCTCAAGGTCTAGTTTAGTAAAAGAGTTGCAATTTGGCCTTCAAGGACCCAAGAACAAAGTATGTAAATATCTGAACTTAAAAAGAAAAACGGTAGAAGCATAGAGATAACAGGGAATATCCATATGTTTATGTCTTTATGTAGAAGTGGTAAAACAAGCTTGGTAATAATAACATGTTTAACCTTGTGCAGACCAATAATTCCTAAATAATGATAGAGCCTAGGGAAAAACTGTAAAAGTCACTCTGAAAAAAGATGCCATTCCCTGAACACAGCTTTTCCTTCTAACCACAAAGCTATATGAAAGAGGCCAAATTTAGGGTGTGAGGAAGAGTCAGGGCCTCACTGATGGTGAAAGTGGTGGTTCACCACTTAGCAGTAAGGTTAGCAATGGGTCTGCCCCTTCCCTTGAGGCTGAGTCTTGGAACCAGGTTTGTTTCTGCCCTTGCTCATTTTGCCTCAGCTCTTGCCATTCCAGTTCATGCTCTGCCTCTGCTTCCTGTAGTTCCCACTCGTGATGTTGGTGGCCAGTGAAAGCTGTCACCTGCTCAGCCTAAGAACAGAGAGGCCAGGGTGCTGGGGGGGAAGGGTTGTTTTTTATCATTAGACACACAGTTTAAGGCAGATGTTTAATTTGCTCATGGATTCAGTCCATCATAGACAGTTCCAAGACAGGAACATCAAGGTGGAAGAGTGTGGTGGAGTAAAGCTGCTTAGTTCATGGTGGCCAGGAAGCAGAGCTGATGAAGAGTGCCAGAGAGGAATAAACCAAGGATCATATGCAGTAGTACCCAGGCAGACTCTTCCTTGACCCATCCAGACATACTAGGACAGTCCTTTATTGATCGGGTAGGTGTTTCCTAAGCCAGTGAAGTTAGCACATCAGGATTAACAGTCATAGAGTTCCTAATGAGGTAATAGCTCTCAACATGTCCACTCTGTAGGACAAATCACTCCCTAATAGGACTAAACACCTTTCTCACCTCTTCAGTCCTCTACCACAGCTAACTGGCACCAACACCAAGTAAACGACTTGCATTCTCAGTCTTAGGATCAGGCTTTGGAGGATCTTGACCTGAACTTATCATCTACATCCCCAAAAGAAAGAAAAATGTGGCAGAGTATGGTAGTGTTAGATAATCACAAAAGCAAAAGCAGCCTACTAGTCTAAATTAAGTCCAACTGGCCCTCACAATAAAGGCTGAAGCAAGTATTCATTTCTTGGGTCAGTCCACTCATGAGACAGAAACCTCCCAGGGCTGGAATTGGGCCAAATGGCTCCAGCAGCTCAGGACTTGCATCCAATGTATTTCTTTCCATTTCCTGCCTCTGTCCTCTTGGCATTGGCTTTATTTGTGGCAGGGTCACTTTGCAGGCCAGAAGTGACTATGTGTTCATTCCTGTCTGGTATGAGTGGGGTCTCTTCGACAGAAAACCAATACCTGAACTTTAGTCTAATTGGACCAGTTTAGTTTCCGTGCTTACCCCTGAACCAATCACAAAGGCCAAAAGTGTAGACCGGGTAGTGCTGATTGGTTTATGACAGAACCACTTGTTTTACCCCAAAGACCACTGTGTCATCTTTAGGAGGATTGAAAATGAACATGGGAATAATAAGTGTGCTACTTGCAAGAGAATAGGGAATGAGTAGCAGTTGCCAAAACATCTGTTATGATTTGGATTTAAAATGCCCCTCCAAGGTCTCATTAGTTCAGAAATAGGACTTCTGGAAGGTGATTCGATCATGGGAGGATGAATATGTGTTAGCAGACAGGACCTGGTTGGAAGTGGACACTGAGGTGTGACCATATCAATACATTCTTGTCTCTGGCCCCTCTTTTTCTCTCCACTTCCTGGATGCCATGGAACAAGCAGCTGTGCGCTACAAGACTCTTTTGTCATTCCATTTCTACCTTGGAGCCAGCCAGCCATGCAGTAAACCCACTGAAACCGTTACCCAAGTAAACTTCTCCTCCTTTAAATTGTGGTATTGAGTATTTTGTCCTAATGGTGGGAAAGTGAATGATAAAACATCAGAAAATGCTGAGCTTACTTATTTGTCTCTGGTACTTTCTTCCACCAGTTGCTCATCTAGAAATCTTAAGTCCTTCCCTTTCCTCTCTCTTCTATCCTCTAATTTCAGTGATAACTTTGTTCATTTTCCTCTTAAAACTTTTCTAAGCCATTCTCTTGACTCCAATCCCATAGTTAATGTCTTTGTCTTGCTCAGGCAACTCCAATGCCTTTAGTAGAGCTGGAAACAATAAATATCATCTATGTTTTTGAAAGAGAAAATTTAATACAAATAGTCTTTGCAACTAAAGAATTAGATGTGAACCATATGGAATCTCAGATACAGCAACTTCAGAAGTAGCTATCATTTCTAGGGTTTTTTTTTATCTAAAAAGAAGAGCTCAGAGCTGTTAAAAGCATGGAGAAGGGACCCCATAAAGTGACATGATGACCCCTGAAGGAGCCCTAGGCTGGCTTGGGCTCTTGTCTTCTAGCAGAAGCAACTGGTGCTGCCTTGGACAGGAAGCAAAATGAAAGAGATGCTATCCAGAACAGGAAGCAATCAAGAATAGGAAACAGCAAGTTCTTCCTCATTCCAACCTCCACCAAGCATCATGTGCTTTCAGAACCCTAAAAGGAGTAGCTGGCAAGGCTGAGACACGGTGTGCCAGATCTCAGTCCTAGGATAACCAAGCAGAGCATACAGAAGGGAGTTTGACACCGAGAAGTGAGATCTTAGCAGCTAAATTCTGAAACAATTTCAGAAATTCTCTCATTTAGTACTCTGTCCTCCACTCTACCACTCAGTAATGTATGATTGCATCATGACATCATGTCTGAACCAACAAAGGTCTGATGACAATTCCACTAAGAAAAACTATGGGGTACAGAGAGGATTTGGGCACCCAGGGTCCAGATGCTAGCAAGGGTCAGAATATGGGAAACAATGCAGTCTGGTGTCCAGCACCCTATGGGAGCTTGGAGTAGAGAGTTAGATTTCCTAAGATAATTTTTGATGTGAAAGTAACCTTAGCAATGGGGATGTTCTTGACTTTGGAGAGGTTATTTGGGAGAGAGTTTATTTCAATTTTCCAAAAGCTTTAATAAATGCACAAGAGAAGGTTAAGATGTATTTGTACCTAAGTAACAGTTTTATCATAATAAGAAGTCATAAGTGGGGATTCACAAGAATTGCTTCCCCTAAAATGGGAAAAATTGGTTCGTTTATTGCTTGAATTGATGAAAATGTCATCTGACTCCTGTCCCCAGAGAACAGCATCACCCTTTGCTAGCCTGTAAGACAGCAGAAGAGTGAGCTTGCACTGTGCAGAAGATACAGGTACCTTGCCTGCTATGTTGAGAGCTTGAGGTGGTTGGGAGGGAAAGAGATGAGAAGCATTTGATACCATTCCGTGTGACCCTTTGTGTTTAGAAACATGGCTGCTCACTAATCTGCTGTCTTCATTTACTCCATGAAGGCACAGATATGCTGAGGACCAAAGGACACCAGAGAAGACCAGTGTATAGCATTTGAGCTGAAACCTTAAAGCCCGGAAAGGTCTTAGAAGATGGATAGCTGGGTGACACCTGCCAGACTGAAGTGACAGAATGAGCTAGTGGTGAAGCAACAACCAGGCCCGGGCACCTGGAAGGATGTAGCTACCTCAGAAGGGTTCAGGGCACCTGGCTGTTCCTGGGTGTGAATTTCAGGTGAAGCAAGTGGGGCTTTGTTCTGAAATAAAATCGAACATCTTCCGATGTTTTATATTGGCACATGGGAAGTTAAAATCTTAATTTGCTATGTTTGCTCCCATTTTTCCACCAAAGAAACTGAGACCCAGAGACAGTGGTGACAGCTGAACCTCACAGGACGATTGGAACAGGTGTGGAGGAGCCATCTTGCCTCCTCGTCTACCAGGGAGCATCACTTCCGTCATCATTTCACAGGCAGCTCAGGAACCAGAGTGACCTGCACGCGGGTCTTCCTTCCTGAGTCAGTGTCCCAGGGGGTCCTAGCCCTCCTCGGCTGGACACCATCCTGGCAAACACGGGGACTGGCAGGGCCCCTGACCCCAGTTCATCCGGGAGATGTGTAACCCCTGGGCTGCCATTAGCGTGTTATCTGAAAAGGCCAAACAGCTCCTGCCCTGTAAATTGTATCTCATTTCTTTAAAAAATGTGTTTGGATAGAGAAGGAGCCGAGGGATGCAAGGGGAAGGGGGTGGAAGAAGGGTAAATAAATAAAATAAATGGGCTTGGTGCATGCCTTTTGACCATTTTGCTTTAGTCTATTGATTTGGATTTTTCCCCCTACCCTCTGAGTAATCAATTTTTCGGTGGATGGGCAGAATACAATAATTTCAAGCAAACTCTTCAAATGGGTTGTCATTAATTTGCCTTTTGCCGGTCCTTGTTCACTCGGAGTAAGACGTGTTCAGCTTTCTCCAAACACTATCGGCGGCAGACTCTGGGGATTTGCTAGGGCTGATTGGCACAGGGCAGGGAATGTGGGCTCAGGAGGGGCAGCGGGAGCCGGTGCAGGCTAACGAAGGCTCAGTGTTTGCTCATCTTTACAGAGTGACTTATTACTGCTAATTGGGGGGGACAGTTCAAATAAGCACAGAGGCGCGGTTGTCACAGGAGCGTGACATGATTTTAAAGAGGCCTCGCCGACTCCCTGCTCTCCTGCTGCAGGCTGGCTGGATGCCGGGGCTCTGCAGCCCCCACAGAGAGTAGGCTTTGTCGGGGAGTCCCATAGAAGTCAGCAGGCTCAAGAAAGCTGGGTTTGGCAAGTCGTTGCCGGGAACCTGAGACAGACACGCAGCTGCCTGGAACACTTAGAAAGTCAACAGCTGACGGAAGGGGAGGACGCTGAGCTTGGCTGTAAATGGACTTGAAGATGTGATTGGAATTAATTTGCAGAACATAGTTAGAGGTTGTTTTCTTTAAAGGGCCTAATTGGTTTTAAAGAACATTCATTTGTGTGAGTGTTAAAATATTAATAACCTGACATGCATCTCCTAGGGTTCTGCCACTTTATCTTTTGCTTATTTCCTTGGTAGGAAGACATTAATTTCCTCTCCATCCTATTAAACAGATATGAGTGGCTGTGCCATGCCTAAACCACGGTATGGCCAGTATTGCCAAATTATTTGTGTGCTGACCAATTAGTCATTAGTCAATACTATGAAAACAGCACTATCAAAAGACATCTGTATTTTCCTGATGTCCATGTGGAAGGAATCATGACTGCCCCGGATTCCTTCATTCTACAAAGGTAAGAAGTGTCTACAGTGGACCAGAGACCACTTTAGCCACCATGAACATACCAGCGATACCATAAGCCCTTTGCTATGATAGGTTTTCACCTCTGTGGAAGGGAGAATACTGAGAGTAACTAAATCATGACTAAGATGACTTCAGGCAAGGACAATAAAGCAGGAGTGAGTTCAGGACAGGGCTGTCTTTGACTATGTAGACTCCTGTGATTATTCTTATGGAAAACAAGATAAATAAATCAGTGCTGGCAACAGGCACCCGGAGAGACTTGTTCCTTTGAGAGAATTCCAAATAAGAACTAATTCAGTTGCCTGGTTTTAGATTCAAGAAGTTTCTGACATTCAACATCACCCCTTCCTGGGGATATTGTATAGGAGATTCTACCAATGTATTATTAATTAAGAAAATTTCTCAAGGCAAGATTTTGAGGCAAAGCACAGCATATTTTTTTCTATGACTCAGATTGTTTGGAAAGTCATTAAATACATCTAAAATCTTCTATTTAAAAGGCAGTGTCATAATAAAAAATGTAGATAATAATCTCATGGACTTCGAGGTGGTGGAGCATGACCCGGGCTGAAAGTTTTATAAGTGGTTGTGCTGAGAACCAGAGAGGGCCTTAGGTAGAGTCTGATTTCAACCTAGCTCTCTCTATATTTTGGATCATGACAATTCTTATGATTTATACTTTAAAACACACACACACACAAACACTCCCCACTATCACCATCACCACCACCACCACCACTACTACCACTACCACCTCACACACATATCCAAATGGGAAATTGCAGATCTTCAAGAGGATCTCTCAAAAAATTCCCCCCTTCTGAACTCTGAAAATGGCATCATCTATTTATTGCTTAGGGAGGTGGTATGAATCTGTGCTTTCACTTTGAAAGTATTTTCAAGAAGGTGACAGACCTTCCCTAGTGAAGAGAACAGACTTGTTAAAAAAAAAAAAAAGAATATCGCATTATGAAATTCATATAAAGTGATTCTTGCAAACCTTTGCATTTGTTTTGAAATTCAAATTGGAATGATGAGCTGTTAAATCAGACTAGTGGGTAAGCAGACAAATGGTTTTGTGGAGAATGTATGCCTGGGTACTTAACAAGAAATTGGGTTTGAGTTTCTCGCATGGAAATTAGGAAATTATTTGCTGGGTGAAACATTCCATTTTTGATTTCCTGGGATATATTAAGAATGAGTTTGTTGTCCATTGATACCTTCTTTCCAAGAGACCCCATCATAGGGCCAACAATGGCCCCTTCACTTCTGCATGAATGCATCCAGTTCTTTTCTTCACATCTGGAAGTCATTTATTTTGCCCTGAGACATCTGCAAGGCTGATGACATGTGACAGAGCCAGGGGAGCTGGCAAGCATGGCCATCCCTTGGGCTGTCATTGCTCTCAGGGAGCCTGGTTGTGTTGGAGGCAGAAGAAAACTCGCTTCCCTACTGGGTGGTGAGTACAGGTCGACCAATTAAGAAGGCAGTTGAATAGATTTTTAAAAAGCATTTCTAGAAAAAAGGGAATTTGTGTTGTTAAAAATGAATCCTTCAGTTTGAGAACTAAAAGGAAAATATTTGGCTCAGCTCTCTGTGGGATTTCATTCTTAATAGGCCCAAGCAGAAAAATGTCTTTGTGTGTGTGTGTGTACACACACACACACACACACATCCATGTACACATAGATGTGTGCCACTGAAAATGTATTGTTTTAAGATAGTCCCATTGACCTGAATCCTTTTGTGTTCTCATTGGTCAGAAGGTGTCCTTGAGAATCCACTACCTTCTAGCACTTGGGAACACACCTCAGGAGCTCTAAGCTCGTTGCTTTGAGAAGGCAAAGAACATCTGTCCATGCAGCCAGTTGAAGATCCTGCTGTACTTCCACTAAGAGCACAGTGGATGAAAGTAGTTCACACTCTGTGTCTCAACTAAACCGCAGGGCAGTGCCATGTTGAAAATGAGCCAGGCACTGTAAACACAGGTTGAAGGACACAGGAAGCCTGTTGAGCTACACCAGCCTCACCTCCCAGCCTGAATGCCATCCTTGGAGTTGTATGGAGTGCTCAGCATTGCCCTTGACAAGCAGCCTCATTTTGCCTGAAGACATTCCTGTGAGGGCCAATTCTTGATGGTGCCAAGACTGGGCAACTCTAGTATCATGGTGGCTTAAAGGAAGGAAGACAGCAGGAAAAGTGGATTAGCTTGGAGGTCATGGAACATCGAGCTCTAACTCTAACTCCAAACACTGGCTTGGCCTGTTTCTCAGCTTTAACAAAATCTCCCCTGATGCGAAACCATTAGGCTGAAGATTGCTGAGGAGAAGGAGCAGGAATGCGACATGAGCATTCTTCCCAATAAAGCCAAGTCAATGCAGACTTTCACAGAGCACTAGAGGTAAGAGGGTTAGAAGAAACAGTCAATGAAATATGCAGAGCGATTGCAGAGAAGGTGGTAGAGTAGGGAAATAACTATGATGGGGTCAAAGGAGGCCATAGGGGAGCTCATTACACTCTGCATAACCAAGGGTGGTGCTGAGTTTGGTGCATGTGGTAATGGAGCTAATGTGATGGGATAGTGTCCATAGAATTTTTCAGATTTTCCAGACCCTACAAAAGAATCACGTACTTCTAAATTAGAAAACATAGTTACAAATATTGCCTCCTAGGGACATAAAGGAAGAGTGGGAACCAATAATCATAGTAGGAATGGAAAGTTTCAGAGATAAAAAGTTGCAGCCTTTTTCTGTTTTAAGAGAAGAATAAAGTTACCGCCAGGTGTGGTGGAAGAGCCTGTAATTCCAGCACTCTAGGAGGCTAAACCAGGAAAATTGCAAGTTTGCGCCAAATCTGGGAAACTTAGTGACTTAGAATGACTCTGTCTCAAAACAAAAAATTAAAAACAAAATGGTTAGGGATATAGCTCAGTGCAAAGTCTTTGGGTTCAATCCCCAGTATCACACACACAAACACACACACATACACACACACACACACACATCACCACACGGTTACCATGACCTGAGCACACAGAGAAGGGACAGACACAAGGACAAGATAGGGTGAGCTTAAGAGAACAGAGCAGCTGGCCATCCACAGCCATGCCAGGGAGCTATAGGGAATGTGTTCATTTATTCAGTCAGCAAGTAGTGATGGAATGTTTGGGATAAGTCAGCTACCACTCTGCTTTGGGGCATACTGATGACCAAAGATCCCTGTCCCCAGAGACCAGGGAAGAAAGATAATGAACAATAAATAGAAATAAATAAGGTACATAAACTGTTAATGGTAGTACATGTCAAGAATAAAAGAAAAGTGGAGGCCAAGGTGGCTACAGGAATTATGAGTTAACGTGTTAGCAGACTGCAGCTCCAATCCAAAGGCAGCGTGGTCTCCATGGCTGTCACGATGTCCAATGACAGCCCTATTTCCAGGAGACAGCCTGTCTGTGACCTGCTTTGGAATGAAATTTGTGTGTTCCCAAGACTATTTGACCTCTTTGCTTTGACCCTGTCATTGTGACTCTATGTTTAATCAAAACTCAAAACACAAGTAAACTTGTATATATTTTCTGAAGAAAAAAAAATGGTGCTCCTAGTAACATTTACCTCAAACTAGAAACCCAAACAGTATTTTCTGGCTGGTCATTCACACCTAAAATTAGCCTGCAAATCAGTTACTGGACAAGTATGAACAGATGTCCTAACCTTTGGTTAAGAATGATGACTATGCCAAAAGTGTGTGCGTGCGTGCATGTGTGTATGCGTCCATCTTCTAGTCTATACTTCTTATAAATCTTCAGCAATAGTTGAGTCTTTCTACTTTCTTTATTTGGAATCATTCCTGAAAGCTACCACCCCCAGGTGCTCAGATTCAGTCTTCAGAATGGGGAATCCCAAGTTCCCAGAAGTCTCGACCTTGTAAGATTGTTCCTTGGATATAAGTAAGAAGCTCTCCTTGGTAACTTTTATAATGATATAATCTGTATCTCTCCATCTCTTAATCCAGATATAACCCAAAGGCCAGTTCAGGGGTAGAGAGTGTGGATTCAGATACTCAGGAGTTCACAGTTGTATTTCTACAAGGGCTTCTATTCCATTTTTTACTTCTCCTACATTGATAGTCATTGTTCTCGAGGAGAATTTAGAACAACACAGATGAAACAGGCTGATCTTGATTTCATGGCTCTATGTCAAGGGAGTATGGGTAGTTGGCGCCTAGTTTAAAGGGAGTACATTTTGTCAAAATTTGTGTAAGTCAAGGCCCCTCCTCCCCTTGCAAAGGTCATTGTCTATACCAGTGTTCACCAGCATGTGACAGCCCACCCCGGTTGCAAAGAGTGGCATCCAGGCAAAGACAGGACTGGAAGGTACCCATGTCTTCCCTCAGCCTCCCTTCTGCCTGGTCCCAACATCCTCTGTCAGCACCATCAGCCAGTTTGCACAGGTCCAGCTGAGAGCTCACTTTCTTTCACATCCTGACACCATACATGTTATTAGTCTCTCCTCACCCCCAACCCCAGCAAGTCTGATTGTACCATAAAATCTGCTTGTGTGTGAGAGAAAGAAGACAAAGTGGTGTACAGTGAATGGAAGGGAAAAGTATTACCCAAGTAGACTCAACTGCAGACCCTCACCGTTAATGCAGGGAGTGGCTAGCAGCATCTCTGATTCTGGTCACAATCTGCAAGTGCAGATTGTGTAGAAAGGAATACGGTGCTTCCTAGTCTCTCATCTCTTCCCTACTAATAGCCTCCGCCTTTGCAGGTATCAGTTTGGGAAAGCACTGTCAACATCGCAGGACGATCCTAGGAATTAGAGGAGGGACTCTGTCAAACTTTCACAAGTGGCCCAGCACACAGTCAAATTCAATCAGCGGTGGTGATGATGTGATAATGAATGAGTGGAAGCTAATTTTGATTTGTAATGATGTTGCTTAACTCAACTCAATGAAAAATTCATTAAGTACCCATGTCTGTTGGGTGCCTATGGTGAAGTCTGCCCTAGGTAGGAAAACTTTAGACTGAAAGTGTGAATTCCATGGCAGATTACCACAGTGTGCTCATCCTCTTGTGGTGGGACTTTAGTCCCCAAGAGCCATCAATTTCCAGCTAAAGATGGGGTGCGCAGTAGGCATTATCTCCCCTAACTTATTTCAGAAACCCTACATTAAGAGGTTAGAAAATTATCTGCATGGTCTCTGCTACTCTATACGAGTCAAAGCAAACCTGTGAAACATACCTCACCCGTCCCTGATGGAATGGACAAGACTATTCTGGGCACATGCTGAGAGCACTCTGGGAAGCTCTACCTATTTCCTTACCTAAGAATAAAAAGTGAAGAAAAATGTTCAGACAACTCTAATCCCTAGGAATACCCCCCCTTTTTTGGTATTCACATTCAATTTAAGTGAGCATTTTTAAAGTGTCTACTATGTGCCACACAATTAGTTCAGTGCTGTCTGGTAGAATTCTCTGTGATGATGGTAATATCCTATATTAGGATTATCCAATATGGCAGCCATTAGCACATGTGGTAAAAGAGAATTTGAAATGTGGCAAGTGTGACTGAGGAAATAAATCTTTAATTTTACTTAGTATACATTAATTTCAAGTCAGGTGTGGTATTTCACACTATCATCCCAGCACTTGGAAGGCTTAGGCAGGGAGATCAAGAGTGTGAGAGTGTGAGGTCTACATGGGGTACACAACAAGACCTTATCTTTTTTTTTTTTTTTTTTTTTTTTTGAGACAGGGTCTTGCTTTGTAGTTCAGGCTGGCCCTGAGCTCACTATGCAGCCCAGGCAAGCCTCAAACTCACAGCAGTCCTCCTCCCTCTGTCCCGAGTGCTGGGATGACAGGCATGAGCCACCAAGCCCGGCATTTGTGGCATCTGGTACTGATTGCAGGTGGAAATGAGTAACCATGCCTGGTCTCGTATGCGGTTACCAGGATCGAACCAGGGACCTTGTGCTTGCTAGGCAGGCACCAGAACCACTGAGCTAAATCTCTGGCCCAACACCTTATCTTAAAACAAAACAAAACAAAAAACACAAAAAAATATCAAAATTAATTTTAAATTCAACTTAGGTAGCTACATTTAACTAGTGACTACTATCAAACAGTGCAGGACCAGACACAGGATTTGACAATGGTTAGACCAGCTAGAAAGCTGTGCTTTCCTGAAGCTTCTACTCTGTCTGAGAGTGTTGAGGACAGACAATGAGCTATAAAAATAAAGCACATGGAAGCAGATGGTAAAAAGTGCTATAGAAAGAATAATAACAATGAAGCCAGAATGGAGTTAGGAAAGGTCAGGTTTCTAATACAGCTTCTCCATGCTCAGGGAATGTCCCATAAAGCTAAACTTCTCATGCTCTATTTTAGGGCTGCCGGAAGCACACTGTGTTCAGTCCAGTGCACATAGTTTTGGAATACATCTAGGAGCCAGGTGTTTGACTTGGAGCCACCCTTTCATCCTCCTCAACTCTGTACTCACAATGCACCTCTTCTCATTTGGTACAATAATCATGAATAATGTGTATCTTAATGGAGCTTCTCCATTAAAAGGTTTTGGAAATAATATATGAAATTAATGGTTTACAAGAATAGTTTTAGACACTTGAAAACACAGCTAACCTAAAGACCTCCAGTGCACCATGAATACATTCATTCCCCGACGAAAAATGAATCCCAAAATTGGTTTTGATTTTTATTTAAAATTCAAATGTCTGATGTCCTTAAATTGAACAAATGATATTTAAAAATATCTATATCAGCCTCCAACATCTGCAGATTGCGATTTGCATTTTGAAATTGGCTGCTTGAAATGAACGGGGACGAGGGCCGCCACTCTTCTTTCTTCCTCCCTCTGGTTATTTAATGAAATGTGAGAGGTCAACTCTTTGTCCTTAAATTAGTTCCCATAAAAATCTTTTTGTACTTTGCAGCTTGTTATGATGTCTTGAGGCTGAAGGAAACGCTGCCATTAATTACGTCTTTGTTGAATATGGATATCTATTCAGAGTTAGTTGAACAGTTTCAAACAAAATTAGCATCGGGAGACACTAGGCCAGCTTTGGGTTGGTTATCAAGAATATTTTTCTCCTTTTTTCCCCCCTTTAAAAATTTTTTTAAATAGCTGAGAGAATGCTCTTCGCCAAGTGTGTATTATCTAATATATTCAGCTTTCCGTTGCTACTTTTTTCCAGATGAAGATGAGCCTAATTGAGGTTGTCCTTTTAAGTTTGTAGAGCCCTTCAGCATCTCACACAAAAGCATCTAGAGGCTTTTCATTTGTCTTGAGTATGTTTCAGATGTACAAATATTATTTACTTTAAACTCCAAATCAAAAGGTGCACTGTAACTGTTTTAAATAAAACATTAGTCAAGACTGAAATATATATAAATCCAAAGCAGGCCTCTTTTTTTCTTTTTCATTATCGAATCATTTATATGAAGGGAGCTCAGAGAACAAATTTTAGGATCCATGTTGTTGGAACTGTTCAGCGACACACTTCAAGCCAGCAAGCACTTAATGAAGGAATTTATTCCCAGTCGTCTAAAGATAAATATTACAAATCCACTCTACAGCGAAGCTGGGAAGTTGGTTTCCTACTGCAGACTGTCCTAAAGGTTTGCACGCATAAGATGTGGTAGGGCTTGATTTTGAAGGAGTGGGGTTCATCGGTAGAACGCACCCAGCCTGCTCATCCACGGGGATGTTTTGAAAAAAAATGAAAAATAGTCAGCCCTTGTGTCAGCTTTGTTGAAACCTGTTTGTAGGAGGAGGGTCTGGGAGGGGCAGGCAGGGACGTGTATCTGAAAGGAAACCTATCTTATGAATATCCCAGCCTACACATTGGAAATGACAGCACGTCCTGGAGATATGGAAGAAACTGTAAATATAGGCTTGGTTTTAATAGTAATAACTACAAGAGTCAAGAACTATACCAACAAGGGTAATGGGTTTAGAATAAAATTTTGAATAAGCCCATAAAAGTATTATAGGAAAGACAAAGGATATGAATCTTTTTGTTTTCCATCAATGTAGGTTTTGCTTGGTGTCTTAAAAATATGTTGTGCTAATTTTTATTTTCTTTCATTTTTCCCCCCAGCTACTTTCCTGGATGTGGAACCCGAGTGTGGTTCGTTGTTAAGCATTCCCGGGGAAGCGGCGCTAACCTTGCCATGCTTTTAAGTGTAGTATATACGTTTTTCATTTTAAATAGGCGCTCATAATGACATTGTGTGCAAGGGAGTCCAGGGCCCCCTGATTATCGCTGTGTCTCCTTGAGCTGTGCCTCTGGGAAAAAAATGTGAAGAAGGTAGCCCTCCGGAATGAATAAATTCTGCAGGCGGACTGTAATTATTTATTAAAATAGATTAAAGAAATAGGCTAAAAAGGAACTCGCCACCCATGTTAGAGGTAGCATAATAAGAGTACATAAAAAAGGAAAATTAACACCAGGGAGGAAAGAATGTTAGATATGTGCGTTCAATAGCACGGCCATCTCCGCATTGTTGGCTGGCAGACAGACACACTCTGGGTTTCTCCTTTGGCAGGGTGGGCTGCGCTAATGAAAATGTGGGTTACTAATACGGACGTGTATGTCTCTAATTAACATTAGAATTGAGTGGTAAACATCACCAGGAGAGAATTCAAGAGAGAAACGGGCTGAAAGAGAGGCCCGTGTATTAGTGGGGAGGGGGAGGAGGCGGTTTCCAAAGGAGAAATCGGCAGGCCCTTGTTCAGATGGGTTTAATTTTGTCACTTGAGTCAAAATTGGAAACCTGTTTTCTATTACAATTGCTTCTGTGTTTAGCGGGGGTTGTACTTACTGGCTCCTTTTATTATGGGAGAATTTTATAAACTTAGCACATCATCATGAAACCATCTTGGGGGTCAACTTGCCACTTGTGCCTTTAGCTCTTAAGCAAGTACTTTATAGGAGCTTCTAATATATAGGATTTATCTTCCGTTCTGAGAAGAGCTTTTAAACTTAATCCCTTGCTGGAGTACTAATTTGTTTCTCCATCCTTAAACCAGTACTTTCGGTTAACTTCCACAGAGGCAGTACGTTTCTTTAGAGTAGCCTAAAGATATGTAGGTTTATTCATTTGTTTTGTTTTGTTTTGTTGCGGGGATTGTGGTGATGTGTGGCGACAGTGGAGGGCTGCGCAGGAAGAGGAGAGCGATCTTGATTATGAATGCTGATATTATTCATGTACTCCCTTTCTAAAAATTCCAAAATAGTAACTGGAATGATATTTCTGAAGAGCTACCTTAAGAATATTTCAAATCATATTTAGCTAAAGAAAACAAAAACTACCACTTTTATTTACTTATTTATTTTTTAGAAAAAAAGGATACCAGAATTTAATTTTGCTTTTTTGTCCAGGCTTTTTCCATGACATCTGAGCAGAATAATATGCTATGATATTTGTGTATGAAAAACAGAATACATGTAAATACATTATGGAGAATAAAGCTGCTTCTTGGAAAAGCCATGTTTCTTTTTTTTCCTGTTTTTGGAAATGATTTAATCAATGTAACAAAATGACTCATTGGGAAAGCTGTGATCACTGTAGAAACCATCAGTATTTGGCTCCTTTCTTATTTATAGGACTAATGTAACAAGGATGCTGCCGAGGCAAAAAAGGCTTCGGATTCTGTCAGCCACATGAATACATACAGATTTTTCAAAGCTCACATGTAACCATTTTATTTAACCAATTTAATAAGGGTGTACTTTTTCTTAATGCTCAATATTTATCCCCACAAAACTGCATCCCAAGGCAATTTACATTTCCAGCATAATGTTCACCTTTTCTTGTTAATTTGTTTAAAAACATACAAATATATGAAGAGAAATGCTTTGCATTTTGTCTAGTAATTAGATGCGTGTGTGAAAAGCAAAGGAACTATATGTGCAGGTGGCCAAAGGGTCGCCCGCATCCGTGATCAGAAAATAACAGAACTTATACAAGTGTAGCCGGCTGCGACGCTCTCACGGGTCTCCCGGCCACGGAACTACGACCGGAGACGGAGGAGCATTAGCTGTACCAATATTGGACTCTGTTCATCTGCCCATTACCATCTTAACAAAGTAAATCATTCCCCTTCTTCCAGGTTCCCTCCCTTCCCTGCCCTCTGAAAAACAGACATTTGTTGCCCATAAACAGGGGGGACCACTCCGTGATAAGTATAACAGCTTAAATTGAATTTTCCTCAGAATGATTTAGTGAAGGCTGGAACACATTTTTACTTTGTTGTTTAAACTCAAGAAGGCATAAAATCTCTGCCATCTATTTATCATGTAGTTATTTTAATGTAAACATGTGTCCATTTAGATGAAGTGTTTTCATTATTAAGCTAATTCCAACGTGTCTCAGATAGACCAGGAGAAGGGGGCAGAGCTGTGGCTGAGGGACCTGAACCTGCCTCCCTCAGCCCTCTGTCAGATATGTCTCCATTAGTTTTTTTTTTTTTGTCATTCACCGGTGGCAAATGCTGTATAAATGGAATGACGATCGGGCCCGCCTTGATAACTTGTCTTATCTCATTAGTTTTCACATCAAAGTTAATCAGCAATGTGAATTGTAATTGCTAGAGGAGACAATGCGTAGATCGCTGGTCGCTTTTTTTTTTTTTTTTTCCTCCCTGTACGGCATCTTGAAACATCAGCAGGCTGGTTGGAGCAGATAGCGCGGGAGGAAAATGATGTGGAAGGCATAATAAGCAAGCTGCTCAGAATTAATGAGCTAACCCAATAAGAAAAGAATGGCCAATCAATGTGAGTTGGGCAAATATAATTTAGAAATAATTGCTTGATTGGTTGCCTATAGTAGACTGATTTGACCACACACAAGGATTAAGAATTAAGATGTCAAGGCAAAAAATAATTTGGCAACTGAGGGCATGTAATTTTTTGTGTCCTTCCCTTTATGATTGAAAGAGATGGGTATTTGATATGCCACACACCAGAATGAAAACATTAGACACTTCTCCTTCTCTTTTTTTTCCTTCACAATGCGGGCCCACTCAGAATGCATTGTGATATTCCTGGACAGGACATGAAAAAGGTGCGGACTTAGAGAGCGTGTTCCCATTTATCGTGGGCGGCCCCCAAGGGTGAATGGGCTGTATACATGGTGCTTGTGTCCCTGCTCAGTGCTACTGTCACTCAGAGGATGACAAAGTGATAGATGTGAATATTTGCAAAATATGTCAATTGTCTGTCGCAGTCCCAAAGAGTTCTGCTCACAGCCTCTGTGCTCCTAATGCAATTTTCCTTACAGTTATTCAGCAATTAGCAAGGGCCCTTGCTATATTCTTCTGTCTCAACTATTGGGAAGGTTCAGCCAGAAGGTAAATTTGCTTTGATCTACATTACACCTAATTGAGTCACCAGCAATGTCTCTATCCCAACATCAAGAAATGTGAAAATGTTAGATTATTTCACTGGGGATTAAACCTAATTTTCGCGTGTTCTGCATTAACCTATTAGGCTGGCTAATCTGCATTGCTAATGTGGCTGAGGCAGCTGTCACAGCTAAAGAAAAACATGATCATGCAATCCTTGAATGAATGATTCCCAGACTGATTAGTCTTAGTGAAGTTAGCTGAGCCCTGGTGATAAGGAAGGAAAATTCCCAGGTTGCCAA
Organism: Thryonomys swinderianus; assembly: GCA_004025085.1. Lineage (NCBI taxonomy): Eukaryota > Metazoa > Chordata > Mammalia > Rodentia > Thryonomyidae > Thryonomys > Thryonomys swinderianus. The sequence goes on along the minus strand of PVIC010001342.1, from coordinate 39,115 downwards.
TAGCTTTGAAAATTATCAGACTGTCGGCAAAAATATACCTCATGATTCACAGGCTTCGGTCCAAATGCTGAGTTGAGTGACATTATTTAAGACTGACTAAGGCTAACTCGAATTGTCACTCGCATAAATGTTTGTGTTTATTTTAAGAGACTAAGGTAATGGATGCAGATTTAAATGCTAATAGACGCCAGCCAGACACATAAAACCCCAGGCGTTGTTACTCTGTTGGTCTTTTATTAACACAGATTAAATTGTAATATTTTCTAGATAAATTGGCAAAACCAGAAAGATGCATTGCCCCTCTCTCCCGAATGTTCAATCAGAACGACTTTTGCAAGACTTCTGACTTTCTCGTAGATGTACAGATCATGTTTACATGTTCACCATTCTCCTTTCATTCCCAGTATTTTTTAATAAAAAGAAACCAGGGGAAAATATATTTATAAGGATGAATATCAGTTCCTGCAGTTCCCTGACCTGATTGCCTCTCTGCCTGTCCAGTTAACTGTGAGGGTTTGGGGTGGGTTTTTCCCTCACTTGTATTTGTTCTTCCGGAGACAGCTTCGCTGCGGTTTCCAGGCTTTGGTGGTACCTCCCTATTTGATTTCAGCGGCTGGGAAGCCACCATGATAGTACCTTCAGATGCGAAAAACGTTCACGGGAGTTTGGTGGCCGCAAATAGAGCGGCGAGTCCAACTAATCCGATTAGCGGCTGCACACAATGGGCCTTCGCAACCCATTGTGGACAGAAGCCTTTACTTTATTTGTTTCTATTAGCCAAGAATCAGTTATCGGAAAAGTGGAATTCTGCCCCATCAGATTGCCCAGACAAGCAACAAAATAAATGAGGAAATGGTCTCATGTGTCAATATTGATCTTCTGGCCCTAATTGTCTGCAGAGAGGACTTGTTGAGTGTGCAGAGTTGGCAGCCTGGTTTCCCCGTGTGCACTCGATCCTTGTTCCATTGAAGAGGCACCGAGGCCATCGCAGAGTGTGACATCGGAGAGGCCAGAAGCATGGCTGGAGGACGCAGGCACGCCAGGGTCTAGGAACAATGGGCTGGAAGCTCAGGAGATCCTCAGTGGCAGGGCAGGAAGGCTCCAAATGCAGGGCTCTGGGGCTGGGCTCCAAGCGCTGGGAAAACGAAGAGCAGAAGCTTGGAGACCAGGACCTTGGTGCTACCCAGGTGCCAGGAAGCGCCTCCTTCCCTTCCCAGGGTCAGCCCTCTTCTCACTTTAGTCTTTTTCTCTTGTCTTACTTTTGTCTCTTGTTGGTTGCAAAGTTTTAATGTCCAAAGGATCCTCTAATCGCCTTCCATAATAACATAAGCGGACATACTGGAGCACGTACTCCATAGCACAGACCATGCTAAATACTTGCTGTTTGCTGCTCCTCTAGCCTGATGTGATAGCTTCTATCCTCAGCCCCATTTATAAGGAGTCACTGAGGCCTGAAAATAACTTGCCCAAATTCACTCAGCCAGTAGCTGCAGAGCCAGGCCTGAACCTCACAGTACAGGAGACTCTTGATTACCCTCAGATTCCAGTGCTTATCTCAGAAAGCCAGGGCCCCCTTGCATTTCCTACCCTGTACACTTCCTTGCCCAAACTTCTTATGCCCCCTTTGCTGGGGCTTCTTCCGGTCTTTTTGTCTCCTGCCCAAGAACCTAAGCTCACTGCTGCGGCAGAGACCGTATGTCAACCCCATCCCAACTGCCACGGACCAAGCCTTGCTTAGTCCTCACGGAAACTTCCCACTGGAAAAAGGGCAGGCATTTTGACTATCTATGCCTTTTTTAGGCCTCTCAGAGCAAAAAATACTTGAGTAATTGTTTGCATGGGACAATGGCTACAAACCGACCCCTCCCTGCTTAGTTGACAGGCAACCCTCTACCCCATCCCACTCCTTGAGATCTTCTGTGGCTCTGGTTCATCTGGAGAAGGCAGCAATTAGATCTCAGTGCTGAGACTGGATTGGCCTTCAACACAGAGTCCTAATCACTGCCCAGACTGAGTCCACGACTCAGTTCATTGTGCAAAGCGAACGAACGGGTTCTTTTCTTTCTCTCCGGCAGGATCTCATTGCTTTTCAGGACGTCTTTGTGCACAGAATACATGGATCACTGTACCTATGTGTGAATGCTAAGGAACCTCTGGATATGAAACCCTGATGCTATCTTTCAGTGAAATTCGACCCGCCTTCCCTGTGAATAGTGGAATGAAAAAAGCTGAAACAAATTCTCTTCAAAAAATTTTTTCTTTGAATTCTACCATATTCACACATAGGTTATTTTCTATTTCTAGTAATTCTGTTAGGCTCATTCCTTCTTGAATTATGTGCTCTGCCACCACAATGCCAAGCACAGTTTTGGCCTCTGACGACAGATACTCAGTGGTCTGCTGATGTCAGCACTGACTGCAGGACCAGTTGATGCTGGGTGATATTTGAGCTTTGCATAAATTCCCTGTTGCTATTATAGTTTAGTTTTGAATCTGTCATAATTACAACAAGCTTCATGATGTAAAATAAGGCATTAGGGCTGGGGATTTAGCTCAAGTAGTACTGCACCAACCTTGGACTCACAAGGGCCTGAGTTCAATCCCCGGTACCAAAAAAAAACAAAAAACAAAAACAAAAACCAGGAAACAGGGTCCTGGGAAAATAAGGCATTACACTCTCCCATGACTACCAATCCCAACAGTTTCCGAAGTGTCTTGGAGTTGAGTATCTGGCGCTTATCTTCTACATTCCTTTCCTGGCTTCTCACCCCACATTTAGTCGATCTGATCAACTCTCCTCGAATCAGACCCCACACAATAAATCATTACCGTTGTACCACCTGGCCTCACTGCCAAAGCCATCTGAACTTGTTAGCAGGAGCCTCTCAACCTCTATTCTTGTTGTTCATTCTTTTTTTTTAGACAGGGTCTTGCTTTGTAGTTCAGGCTGGCCCTGAGCTCACTATGTAGCTCAAGCAGGCTTTGAACTCAACAATTCTCCTGCCCCTGCCTCCCGGGTGCTGGGATGACAGGCATGAGCCACCACACCCGGCACTGTGGTATGCGGTACTGATTGCTCATAGTATTGTTGTATGTGGTTACTGGGGATTGAACCCAGGACCTTGCGCTTGCTAGGCAGGCGCTGGAACCACTGAGCTAAATCTCTGGCCCTTGTTGTTCATTCTTCACTCTATAGTCACTTCTGTGTCCCATCACTCTCTGTTCAGGGATTCCCATTAGCTTCCACGTTCTTACCAAGGCCTTGCTTGATCTGCCCACCAGCTTCACACAACCGCCTCTCTCCTGACTCTACCCACCTCTCTCTGCTCTCCTTGCTAGGGCTTCTTCCCACTCCTCAGAGCTGTGAAGTGCACTCCCTTTCTCCTTGGAGTAGTTTCTCTGATAAGTTCTCTGCTTTTTCTCCCTCACTCAGATGTCTCCTTGTCACATGTCTCTAGGCTTCCATGACAGCTGTGCCCAAACAGCTCTGTCCACTCTCCATCTTTAGCTTTCACCATCACACCTGTCATCCTATGTTACATGATGCCCTTATTAGCCTTATTTTTTAAATTTATGCTTTTGCTTCCACTGACTAAAATAATAAAGAACTTAATTTCATTTTGGTCACTCCTGAATTCTTAGCACCTATAGTAGTATTCTGGCAATATCTGTTTAACCACTGAATGAAGGAAGGTCTGGAATGTTCCTTCAAATAGCTATTGTGGCCATGGGAAGGGAACAGAGTAACTGACAGGCCTCAGGTTTCGTATTATAACCTGATGGGACAGAGGGCTCAATTCCCTCAGCCACAAAGAGAGGGAGAGGAATGGTTTTCTTCACGTGGCTTCAAGATAACAGAACTGGAAACAAAAGTTTGTTGCAGATAATTCATTTTAGGAAGTGTTTCCAGGAAATGAGACAGACAACACTACAAGTGTGTATTCAACAAAGGTCCCTGAGGCTTACTAACAATGGGTTCTTTGAAAAGTGGCATGAGTGAAACTCTGAATTAGCCACCTGAGGAACAGGAGAGGGAATTGTGTATCTGCAGGCTGACCAAGCATTTCTTCTTGAAATGTTAATGACCCAGCATTTCCAAATTTTCCCAGATTTACAAGGAAGGTTCCTGCAGATGTCTCTTGCTTGAGGCAGAAAATAGACATAAGTGAGGCAGTCACACAACACAGACATGGTAATTTCTTGTTACCCCTGCACAGAGGTAGTCACTACACTGTAGATAGAAATAAAAGGAGTCAGAGAAAATGCAACAGATCAAAACATTACCAATATAGTTCATTCCTTGGTCCACTTGGGTCTGCCAGTGCAGAACTGTCTCACTTTTAACCAGAACTTTCAACCATGCAAGGCTGCTTGCATGTGAGGCAACCTGGGCATCCATCCCTGTATGGACCAAGACTATGATTGCTTCTTCCTTAATGGGTGCCACTACTGCTCTTTTTTTGCTGTTTGCTTTGTTTTTTGAGACATTTTGTGGTTCAGACTGGCCCTGAGCTCACTATGTAGCTCAGACTAGCCTTAACACCTCAACAATCCTCCTGCCTCCGCCTCCTGAGTGCTGGGATTACAGGCATGAGCCACCACACCCAGCATTGTGGTATGTAATACCAGGGACTAAACTCAGGACCTTGAACTTGCCAGGCAGATGCTGGAACCACTGAGCTAAATCCCAGGCCCTGTACCATTACTCTTATATCTGAACATGGAAGCATCAAGAGGCGCCCCAATATAACTCAGGTCTTCAAGGTAGTGAGGGAATTCGTGTTGTTTACCACCACCAGAACAGTAACTCCTGAATTTGCCTGCATGATCATTGGCACAAAGAACTCAAAACCACCAGGTTCATGGTTTTAGATTCAGTGGATCCCTCCTTTAACTCATGCTGAAATCCTTAGCTTCTAATTGAGCAGGGCAAATAAGAAGCAGAAAGTACAACATCTGAAAGTGGACTGCTGAGAGCAGAAACTGGAAGGGCCAATCAGGCTAATGGTCCTTGGTAACCAGTTACTCACAAGGAGATGGCATCCTGTGGTAGCCATTAGCTTCCTGCAGAGACTGCCTCCTGTACAACAACATCTGCTTTCCACAGGGTGTCCTGCTAAGCCAGGGACAGCTGAGACTTTAATAGGCCATTGGGTCATTCTATTGTCATATCTCTTCCTCCACTAAGTGATTGTTCATGAGGCCACAATGTACAGGTCCCATATGCTAAATTAGGAATAGACAGGGACATTAAGTTCAAAGACAGCAAATGTGTGTCCACAGTAGAACTGATTTAAGGTTCAACAAGTTGCTTCCCATTCGAGATGGAAGGAGTTTGCTATAATGAATGTGTGCCATCTAATAGCTGGTTGATGTCCTTGAGGGATGGTGTTTATGGTACAACACCAGCTCTTTCTGATGACAGGAAGGAGTGGTAGGAGAAGAAGTCATCTATGAGACAGCCCATACATAAATTGATCCCTGCCACTGGGCCCATCCACTTGAGGACCCACACAACAAGCTCACATTGCCCTGGAAAGCAGTTATGCGGTACTCCTACGAAAAGCCAACCATTACAAAGCACCCCACTTCTCCGTCTAAGATAGGACACCAAGTAACCACTCCATAGTTCGAAGCACATTCTGAGCCCAAACTCTTTGTAGTTCTTTTTCCCAATCTTGTTCTCTTAAGACCTCTGATCAGCTAAACCAGTCACACAGTCAAGGAATTTTGTATGCTTCAGGAAAATTCTCCCTAACTCTTGGTTCTCTCTTGGAAGTTTTCCCTTCATCACCATCCTGAAGGGACCATCCAGGTGAGGCCTCAGTGTACTAGAGCAACTTGTCAATCTGTTCTCCTTAAGCATCAGCCTCACATTATGCCCTTTCCCCACAATGGGGACCTCCCCCATCCTAGCCTCCCAATGAAGCAAAAGGTATGAATGTACTGAGGTATCAGAGCTACAGAAGTTCTAGGTGCCTGTCTCATCCACAGTCCAGGTGTACTGGGGCAGTGGAGTAGGTTACCAAGAGGCCAAAGGAGAAAATGGTTTGTGAAAGACAAGTTTTATTAAAGTGTTAATAAAAAGGATAGGCTTACTGGAAATGTACTAACAAAAAAAGGTGGAGAAATGAACTCACCCATGAGGTGTAGTAGTGTGGCTGGGAGGACATGCCAGCATGTCTGGCAGCAGCAGGCCAACAGGGGACTCTAGCAGTTCTCAATGTCTAGTGGCAGCTGGCTGGATTATAGCACTCCACTTACTCAGCCATGGCAGGGAGGGGTTTATAGATTAAACTACTTAGCACTAACACCATTAGCATGCTTTATTCTATTGTCTAACCAGCTGTATTAGTCACTTTCCCACTACCATGCCAAAATAACTGACATACAAAACTTAAAGGAGTAGGTGTTTATAGTGGTTCACATTTTCAGAGGGTTCAGTTCCTAGTCAGCTGGCTCCAAAGCAAAACATCATGGTGGATGGTCATGGAGGAGGAAATTTGCTTACCTCATGGTCTCTGGGAAGTAGATAACAGGGAAAAAAAAAACAGGGAAAGGACCCAAGAACCAGATAATGTCCCAAGGTCACATTCCCATGACCCACACAGACACACTCAGAAGTGTGCTTAACTAATCTCCTAAGCATCTCTCAAGCCAAACACAATGACAGTCACAATTAACCAGCATTTCCAGGACCTGCTAATTTAGCAAATAACAAAGAAGACAGATTCTACAGCCACTAGTAGTTTGGATACAATGTTCCTTTGTTTGGTGAGAGTCTTGGGAACACAGAAGCCACTTAGGGATGTGATATAGAATGCTCTAGTTTTTTTTCAGGGATAATATAGGATCTCATTCCATTTTCTGTTGCTGTAACAAGCTATCAGTGGCTGTGTAATTTATAGAGATCCACTTAGTTCCATTCTGGAATCTCAGAAATCCAAGAGCATGGTACCAGCCTCTGGCAAGGGTTTTTTGCAGTGTAACAGAACTGAGGGAATCCATGGCAAAACAGATCAACCATCAAATGGGAGTCTCTCTTCTTCTCTAATAAAGTCACTAATGTTATCAGGGATCCACCGCAGGACCTCATCTATTTTTTTTTTTTTCCCTTTGTGGTGCTAGGGATTCGGCCAAGAGACATTTGCCTTGAGCTCACAAGCCCTCTTTTTCTTCTTTTAGACATTCTCACTAAATTCCAAATTAGGCTCGAACTTGTGATCCTCCTGCCTCAGTATCTCAGAACACTATGATTATAGGTGTGTATACCACATCTGTCTTCACTGAATCTTAACTACCTCCCAAAGGCTCAGCTTCCAAATACCTTTAACATATGACTTTGGGGATTACATTTTTAACACTTGAATTCTGGGGGACCTACCCAAATCACACCGCTGGCCCCACCTATTTGTTTAGTGCTGAGCCTGGTGGATCCACTCAGGCCAATCTGAATAGTTTTAGAGTAGTGCTGTGTCTACCCACTCACCCTCAGGCTCCATCCAGTGACACCAGGGGACTTCCAGTCGCATGACCCTTGATGTCCCACAGTCAGGTGATCTGGCTCCATGAAGGCCTGATTGCATGCATTGATGCTGTTTAGGTGGCAAACAACTCCTCACCGTGGTGGCCAGACCCTTGCTCCAGACCCTTCGGACATATGTTGAAACCCTATTCTCAGGGCTGTCTAGAAATTCCAGACAACACCTGGAACCCTCTAACATCATCTGGTCTGGTGCTTCTATGACCTGACCTAAACTTCGTCTACTCTGGAGTTTTTTTGTACTAGAAGTACTCAGAGTCATATAATACATTACTCAAAGTGCAACTTATACCACCTCCAAAGTCCAAGGAGTCTTACAAACATTGTCCTTCTCCCCTAAGGGCAGGAGGTATGAGATACAAAACTTTGAGTTCAACCTTAGAGAGGATATCTCTGCAGACTCTGAGATCACTGAATGCCTGTCCACTTAATTGGCAGGGTTATCCCCCAAATCTTTGGAAGAATCATCTGCCCCCTTCTGATGATATGTTAGTTAGGGCTTTCAGAGTTCTTTTGATTTTCTGCTTACAAGATCTGTGCAAATAAAACTTCTGAGGTTTATATTGTGACTGAGGGCAGGAAAACTTACCTATCCCAGAGTAAATGTATCTCACTGCCCTTCCCATGTGACAATGAACTACTTTCAGGCCCTTCCTGGTGGAAACTGAACATATTTGCAAGGGGAGTAGAGGCCCACCAAGTAGCAGGCCTTTTGTTCACCTGTTCAGTAAGATACTTGCATCTGTGATTAGTTTGTCTTTGGGTTGAGTTCCTGGTGGGTCACTGCCATTGGCCAAAATCATCTGTGTGGATGCTCCTACAGGTCAAATGGAGGTGGATATATGATAAGGACCATCACCCTTAGCTCCTAAAGTCTTTGAAAGTACATTGTTGTTCTGAAGTGTGTTCTTCTGCATTACTACCTTGGTCAGGAGGCAGGGACAGTTTCCAAGGCTTTCATTCGGCCTTTCCTTCTATAATACCACTTAATCCCTCATAACAGGGAGTCATAATGAGAATCCCAGACACTGAGGACAACCCTCCTGATTATGCTATGAGTCCTGGAACACAACCCTAGGATGAATGTGAGGATTTAGACACATGGAAAAATGTGTTCTATTTCTCACCTGATCTCCAGAAACTCAGATGGAGCCCATGTTGGTGTTTTGGGTTCCCTAGAACCCATGTCAGCTCAGATCAATGTCAAATAGCTCTAAAGGCCTATGTGTCCTTTTTCTTAGTACACGGTCCCTAGTATAAGTGGTCTAATGGACTCAAAACCCAATCCAAGACAGGAAAATTTGTAGAGTTGTGGAAATCCTAAAGTTCTAAACTCATAGGAAGAATATGGGCTTTGAGTCTATATGCATGTAGGTTGGATTCTCGCTCTGCCTCTCATTCTAGATGAAATTTACCATCTGATGCAAAGAGGGACCATTCATGCTGCTCTGGTGGGCACATTCCAAGGGCTGCCATTAATTGGAGTGGCAAGAAGTGGATAGCCATATTTAGTAGCAGCACAAGTAACAAGGGACCTGAATGGCATCTTTCTATGGGACAGTTCTACCTGATTACTCTAAGATAAATGAACAATGAGCATCTGCTATCATTGGGCAATTGGGTTTTACCAAAGAGCAGGAACTGATTCTGAAATAATAAAGAAAAGAAGACAAGGAGCTGGATTCATACCATCTTAGTTTTGAGTCCCCTAAAACCAAAGCCTTAGTTAAGGACTTGAGTGGTGATAGTTTATTTTGGAGGAGATTCCAGGAAAGTGATGAGGAGCATGTTATAGAACATAAAAATTGAGTATAAAAGTCCTCAGGATCTACAGAGAATTGGCTCCAGGATCCACCACAGATAACAAAACCTGCAAGTCCTCAAGTCCCTTGTTCAAAATGAGGCAGTATTTGCATACAACCTGTACATACCTTCTAGTATATTCTAAATCACCCTGATTACTTGTAATACCAAATACAATGTAAAAACTGTGTGCAGGGCTAGAGGATTAGCTCAGTGGTTCCGGCACCTGCCTCACAAGCGCAAGGTCCTGAGTTCGATCCCTGGAAACCACATATAATGCTGGGCGTGGAGACTCATGTCCACCAGCATTCAATACCACATACCACAGTGCCGGGCATGGTGGCTCACACCTGTAATCCCAGCACTCGGGAGGCAGAGGCAGGAGGATTGCTGAGTTTGAAGCTTGCCTGGGCTACATAGTGAGCTCAGGGTTGGCCTGAACTACAAAGCGAGACCCTGTCTCCGAAAAAGGAAAAACAAACAAACAAACAAAACTGTGCGCAATGGTTTGCATCTGGCTGTCACCCTAAAACCTCACGCCATCAGAGGTGGCCAAATCTGGAATATATGACATATGCTGAGATTAAGGGCATGTGATTACTAAACTTCTACCTGTGAGTGATTGCTTTGGCACAATTTTAATCCTAGTAATTTGGATGAGATAAAAGGGACAGAAAGTTGCTGTTAAGGTCCCTTGTGGCTTTTGGGGCTTCCAATGCCATGAACTATTATGCCTCTGCTACTCTGTCTTGGAGTCAGCCAGTTATGGACTGAAATTTCTAAGAACTCTAAGCCAAATAAAGCTTTTCCCTGTGAACTTTGGATGTTGAGCATTTTGTCTTAGCAATGAAAGAAAAGTAACTGACACATGATATATATGTTGCTATGCTGTATTGTTAGGGGATGATGAAATAGTCTGTACATGTTCAATGAAAATGCAAAACTTTTTCAATATATTTTCTAGCCACAGTTGGTTTGCCTAGAAGATGAGGAGCTTATATGTTCATAGTCAAGTATGAACATGTGTTAGGAACCTTGTTACTGGTGTGGGCAGCAGATGCTGTCATGCTGGATAGTCCCATCAAAAGCACTTCGCTGTCACCTCCTCAAAGGACACAAGTTGGGATATTTATCTATCAGCTGTTGTTTAAAGGATATGCTCAAGGCCTTCCTTCCAGCCTACTGAGCTCACTTGTGTGGTGGGTCCTTCTGACAGGACACTAGAGTACTGTATGCTTAGGAGATAGGTATTTAGCAAGAGTGCAGAGCACTCTTAGGACTTCAAATTGTGTTACTATTCCTTAGCTAAGCCTGTGAAGTGTTTTGTCTTGTTTTGATTTGACCTCAGTTTACATAGCTTTGATGGTCTTGGGAGATCATAACATATGATATACAGCTGTCTCGCATTGGCTTCCTAGGATGCCTCCTACAGAACAAGAGACAACCTGAGAATCCTTTAAACAACCTGGCCTTTCCTGAGGTGCCATGCCATCCTTGTGTGGCAAAGGCAGAGAGCAGTGGGTTACAGGGCCAATGTAAATAGCAGGTGCAGAGCACAGCACTGGATTTGGAATAGTGTCTAAAGGATTTGGGCTATACAGACAGCATTTTTGGCAACTTGACACAGCTATAATCCTGTGTCCATAAATGTCATTTTACTTTAAGAGGAACTGGGCCTATTTTCCTTTAGCTGATAAGTCCCCTTGCATTATGAATAAAACTCCAAAGCTTATGTGAAAATTCATTTGGCTGTACCTCAGAAATTCCCCAATTTCCTGTTTTAGACCTGTGAACAATAGAACTAGCTTTCTTTTAATTGATTCTGGAGGGAATTAGAATCAGTCTTTAGCCTGGCCCTTATAGCTTCAGGAGGTGAAAGCAGTGCTGTGGTGATAGTTTTTTGGCCTCATGGTGGCCCCACAGTGGCATACCCAAGTCCAAAGGTCCAACTGTTCCATCAGAACCCAGGCTATAGGCAACAATAGAGACCAGCAGAAGAAAAGAAGCCTGAAGCCTCTGGTCTGTCAGTTTGTCCACAATTACCATCATCTATGCCACTAACAATAAATAAAAATGGAACTACTCTAAGATATATTATTATTATAAGCCCTTCCAGAAAGCCCTTAATAATATGCACCACCATTCGATATGCACTGTCCTAAGTTAGAGATCATTCTTTTCTTCCCAGAACAGCATAACCTAATATCATGTGCTGAGATACAGCTTTCCTCAGCATTAGTTTTCTCACCTTAAAATTTTGAGCTCATGTGTTAGGACTATTTTTATTACGAGTGTATAACCCAGCTTGAAATTGCTTAAACATGGAGCAGACTCTATCATAATGGTCTCTGGCTGTTTGCTGGGATGAAGAGAAACAAGCTCAAGTGGGAGGTGGAAGCTCAAGTAGGAGTCAGTCTGTGGACCATAAGTTTAAAAAATACAGCTCAGGATAATTTCCAAGACTTATGGCACAAAAGCCAGTCACCAAGAAGAGGCTAGATGCTTCAATTCTGAAATTTCCAGAGAAGACTATTATTGGTCGGGGTAGTCATGGACTATCATGGCAAATCCCTCTAGAACCATGGGAGCAGGAGGGGAAGCCTCCAGAGAAAAGAAACCTAGAAATCTGTTCTAGCCAAGGTAGAGTCTGTCATCGTGGAACCTGAAGTACCCCCAGATACTCACGTGTCAGGTTCCCTTCATCTTAGGCTTTTTATTCATTGAGCCATTATGTTTTTAAGCTTATAAACAGATCCCTCAGACATACCAGAACACCCAGCTGGAAATCCTGCCAGCTAAGATCACCTTTGTTCTGGGTCAGAATCATTGCTCCCAAGAGGGGAACCATGATGGTAAAGAATATTTCAAGTTCTAGTCAACAATGATTCTCTTTAACTTTATTTTGTACAAAATTTAAAAAATCTTAGCAATAGGAGAACGATTCATTCATCCATCCATTCATTCATCCATCTATTCCATCTAGAAGATTTATTAAATTCCTACAACAATGAAATACCATCTAGAGTTGAGTGGCACAAAGTCAAAGACTGTATCAAATATTATGCCTTCAAAGAACTAAGTTCTCTGCTAGCGAGGGATGTAAACATGTATAACTGGATATCCACATGTAAAAATAAATAAATTAACAAAGATCCTACATCTTTCACAAAAATTAACTCAAATGAGATCATAGACCTAAATGTAAAATATAAAACTCCTAGAAAGTAATGTAAGAGAACCTAAGAGAAGAATCTAGGTGAACTTGTGTTGGCAGTAACCTTTTTAGCATCAATAGCATGTCTGATAGAACATTATTAAAATGAAAAACTTACACACTGCAAAAGAGATAGGAAATGAAAGAATAAGCCCATTGGCCAGAGGAAAGTATATGTAAAGTATATATCTGATAGAGGACTTGTGTCCAGTATGAGTGTGTGTGTGTGTGTGTGTGTGTGTGTGTGTGTGACACCACTTCAACTCCCTGTAGAGAAGAGTCACCTCATATGCCCAAACTCAAGACTAATGTTCTTCCATGGGCACCGTGGAAGGTTGAGTGCACATCACATAATTAGAGCAGGAAATCATGCTAAGTTAACACTGAGCACTTAGCTGAAGGTCATTTTTCTGTAAAACATAAAAGGCAAGGCTTTTTGCTAGAATAATACCCAGTCATGCATCAGGAACAATGCTGGCTCCTACTGTGGTTTCCTTCTTGTTCTGTGTCTGCAGCTCTCATGGCCTCTCAGGTAAGGTGTTGTTCTTTGTTTCCCTATGAGACCTCTGGTGAGAAAATGGGTTGTTTCCATTGTTTGAATTATTCACACACAAGGCTGATAAATCTTTCATACCTATTTATTTGCAAGGCTGTTTGATGAGACTGTTAAAAAGTGCTGCACTGGCATATTCTAGGTGGGGAAGGTGACTTTCCCAGTTCTCAAGGCCACAGGACAGATAGCACACCTCAACACCTGGTGTTGCTGAATTCCTCCTGCAGTGAATCCAGAGACCCAAATTCAAGTATCTGAGCCAGTCCAGGCTGCTGTCACAGAGCACCACACACCAAGTGGATCATAAACAAAAGCAGCTTCTTTCTCATTCCCAAGGCTGGGGATTTGCCTCAGTGGTTCCTGTGCCTGTCTTGCCAAGCGCAAGGTCCCAAGTTCAATTTCCGGTACCACAAAAACAAAACACAACAATGAAACCAAGGCTGGGAAGCCCAGAGGTAAAGACAGCAGATAGGTAGGGGTAGCCAGGAAACCAGCCTGTCAGAACAGAGACTGGGAACAGATGGGGCTGACTGCTGGTAGCCCTGAATCCCCGAACCCCCTGTGGGTAGCAGTCAACACTGCCAGTCCTCCTGGAGACATCTCAAAGACAGTGGCAGTTGTGACTTCAGCACCATTCTTTCTATGGAAATGCATGGGCTGTCAATCACACAGCCAGTTCCCCTGAAGTCTGGCTGACCTTTTACCATGACAACTGAGAATGCCCTCATCGTGCCCCAGATACCCCAGGAGAGATTTGCCTTGGCCACAGGAGCTTCAGACATGACCCTACAGTGAAGGAGATAATTGATGACCAGCAGTGACTACATGGAGCCTCAGTGAGACAGGAGAAGCTGGTGAAAGAGCTGTGGGAGGCCATGAAGATGGCTATGAGCAGCTGCTACTGAGTAGGGGTGGCTAAAAGCCACCAAGAACTGAAACCCTAAGAGCTGAGACAGGCTGGCACTCAAAGCCCATGCAGCCACTAACAACAGGGAAATAGCTTTTGCCAATTCATAATTTCCATCCAAATTGAGAAAAAGAACTCTCAGCTGCTTGGTGACAGAGCAGTGACCCTGGGGAGCCCTCAAAACTGGTGAGCAGAATCACTCTGCAATAGGAGCCTGCTCTACTCTGTGCAAAGTGAGGGGTTGGAAGTTCCACACGGTGCTGACAGTCACCTTACCTTTACTCTTCCTTTCTCCTGACTTCCCAGGAACCTGTAGCTCAACTTCCACCAGAAATAGACCCCAAGACCCAGGAAGCACTGGTTACTCACAGGGGATGATCTTGTCAGCATGGTGGGGAGGCAGGTGTGAGACAGAAAGAACCCCACAGATCCAGGTGCTTGTCTCACATGCACAAGCTGGAGATCACATATCAACCTCTCCTCCATCCCTTAGAGCAAAGGCACTAGAAGAGGTGCAGGGAGGCCATGGGAGTCATAATGGTCAGCAATCTCCTTGGCTTCCTTCCCAGAGAAGCAGTTTGTGACTGAAAAAGCACAGTGGGCAAGGGCTTCAGTTGTTGCCCAAGGACAGGGCATTGCCAAGCAGTATGGTGGCATAGGAGGCTCAGATTTCATGAGGATGAAGACCTGTGTGCTTCAGAGCCCTCAGTCCACACTGTTAACCAACAACCAGAAAGTTGAGAGGAAAAATCCTCCTCATTCACATCTCTCCTCTGTACACAAAGAGAGACTGGAACTGGGCCATGTGTGCTCTTCACCCCCTGTTGGCCTTGTTGGGAGACTTGGGAAGCTGTGTTCGTGGGTACAAAGTGGAGGCTGAAGCAGGCAGCACCTCTTTTACCTGGACAGAGAGATCCTGGTGTCTGCAATGAGAAATTAGGGGCTGACCTTAGCTGCGCTCCTAGTAGTATGGCTGCCACTTCTGCCCATCCATAGGTGCAGCTTTATGAACAAACTATGGCATTTGCTCTACAGTTTCAGGGTGGCAGGGTCAGTTTAGGCTTTTTTAAAAAGGAGAAAAGGAAGAAAAGGCAGCCTTAAAAATGAATTAACATCTAATCCTGTTAAGATGTCCTCGCTGTATGCCAGCACAACAGTGCGTTCAGAATGTGTACTAATTACCCCGTCAGATCCTGGGTGGATCCTTTATTCACAGCCCCTGACCTTTTTGTTAATAACTTTGCGTTATATTCATTGACCTGAAACAAATTGAATTCAGTGGCAACCACTCAAGAATTGAATTACATAGTCTTCTTAATTGGTCTCTTATTTAAATGTGAGAAAGTAACAGCTTGCCACCTGTAATGTTTCCAACAAAATAAAATTGGAATCCTAATATCTTTTCCCTAAGCTAGAAGAATTTTTTTCCTAAGTTTGGCTTTGAAAATATCCTTCCAGGGTTATCTTCAAAAAGAATCTCTGAATTGTTGCTGTTATTGTAGTCAATACTGAGAAAAAAATGCCTATCTAGAAACATATTCAGTAGGAAAGAGTCATAGAAATCCAGTCTTCTGGGAAGTGCTCAGAATGGGCTCCCCTCAGTCCCTGTCACCAGCAGTGGCACAGCCTTACCTCCCTTGGCTCTTTGAATTTTGGATTATGTGATTGAATATGCCTCTGGTCGTCAAAACAGCGAGTCCTGAGACAGGAATATGTTAAGCACGCAAAGATATTTTCCGGTGCATTTGTTAATTTTAAGTCCTTGAGCCACATTGTCTGCTGGCCAGAGGGGGGAGAAATCTAATTTCAAGAGTTTAGTGATGTCCTCGGGCGGCCGCTTCACAGGCGACAGATCCGGGCACTGACATTGTTCTTTATACCGCTCCCTCCTCTCCTTCCTTGGAGGATTTTTGCAAGCGATCAAAGAGATAGGAGCAGCTGGAAATTTTTGGAGTCACTTTCTAATTCCAGTGTGAAATTAATTGTCCCAACTGCAAAGAGTGACTTACTCCTTTCCTTACTATATTTAACTTAAAATGCAAATGTTATTAGTGGACTGATCACTGATAAGGATGTCTTTGTGGCCGGCTTTAACCTCTATTAGTGAGGATTATGAGGACGTAGTCACATTGGCATTTTCTAAGTGTCACCGTGACAGCACTTGCTGCACAAATGCCTAGCTGTCACCGTGAGTTTTATCACTTGGTTTTTCCCTCCGAATGTAGACTAATAAGCCCAGAAATTACAATTGCCTCCCTGCCGAATCTGTGATAGGCGGAAATAATGATATCAGTGCCCTGCTAATCTCCTTGCCTCTGCGCTTGGCACTGTCCTATTGAGTCACCTGTCACACTCCGCTTTGATGAGGCGAATTCAATCTCTCTGCTGTAATGACAATGGGGCCATTTTAATGTTTGGAAATGATTATGTGGAAGCTTCACCGTGCTCAGGCTTGGCAGGCAAACCAAGGCACTGAGCGCGCCAAGACAGCAGGCTCTGGCTGCCGGGCGGGTGCTGGAGACGCTGTTGTGTTATTAGGAATCGAGGTGGAAGTCACTTCATTGTGAATCTCCTTGGTGGCCTTGCAGAAGGCAAAGGGGAGAGGAAGGGGTGGGGCCATCTTGCAAGGGCTCAGCCATTGGTAGATGCATCTGTTGCTGGCCACATCTGCCTCTTAAAGGCTCCAGCCCAGAACATCTGTGTGGTTCTGGGATGCAGAGGTGGAGATTATACATAATCATGATGATACCTCCAGCATCATCTGCTCAGGCCCCAAGCCAAATAGCAGTGTTGGGACTTCTCTAGGACTTTAACCAAATCAAAGGACTCCTCCCACAAGCCTACTCATGCCTTATTAGTTGTTGTTGTTGTTGTTGTTGTTGTTGTTGTTGTTGTTGTTTTTGAGACAGGGTCTAGCTTTGTAGTTCAGGCTGGCCCTGAGCTCACTATGGAGCCCAGGTAAGCCTCGAACTCAGCAATTCTCCTGTCTCTGCCTCCCAAGTGCTGGGATTACAAGCGTGAGCCACCATGCCCGGCTCATGCTTTATTTGTTGAGAGTTATCCTACTACAGAACTAAGAAATAAATTTAATTTGGAAAATATCAGTTGTTGATGAGAATCTGGAGCAACCAGAACCCAACTGCTGAGGTCAACTTCTAAAATCACATTGGAAAACTAGCAATCTCTCTTAAAGCCCAGAGATCTTGCTCCTAGGTAGCTGCCTGATGGAGGTGTATGTATTTAACAGAAGACACAAACTAGACTATTTGTGGCAGCATCTTTCATGATAGTGCTGAACTGAAGTCTATAAATGCCTACCAACCTTAGAGTGGACGTACAAGTCAGGGCCAATCTGCTGTGGAATACTATACAGTCATCATGGAAGAACTTCAGTGCCATGAATGAGCTTCACAGACACAGACTTGAGTGAGAGAAGCAAATGTCACAGAGCGCAGAGATAAAGAATTTCATTTCTATAAATTCAGAGGCAGGTAAAGCTGCTGTGAGGTGGGAGGTGTTGGGAGTGAGACTCCCTTTGGTGGAAGCACAGACTGGAAGACAAGAAAATATTTCTTAGAGCTGTTTGTGCTCTGGTGCAGGTTACAAGGTAGCATTTGCCTTCAGGAAAGCCACCTATTTGCATACTTTTCTCCATTATACTTACACGTTACATTTAATTAAACATTTCATGGTAATATATGTGTTTCCCTGCCTCAGAACCACAAAGGGACTAAGGACAAAAATGCCACTTTCAGTTGACCTCAGCAATGATGCATTCTGCTCCTCAGAGACCGAGGGTGGGGTGCACCGTTGAGAAGCAAGCACACCCTTCAATCAGAGGTGGCTGTTGGACTCCCAGGAAACCCCTCAGCCAACAGAGCCTCCAGTGTGCACAGCATCTGGCCAGTGAGCTCTATGGATCCCTCATTCGTCTGAACCAAGGAGGTGCTGAAAGCTACGTGAAGTACACGTGCTGGTGTACCACACTCCCAGGGTCCACAGCAGGTGCCACAGGTCCTCCGTCCATCAGGTGAAGACCCAGGTGTCCCAAGGGTGCTTCCCAAACTCCTGTGCGCTTCATGCCCTGCTTCACATTATACCCTTTCTGATGCTTACGCCAAATCCAGTTATACTCTCCCCTTCAGAACTGCTCCTAACATGCAGCTTCCCTATTTGAACAACGAAGCTCAAAAATGCAACATTTTTATCTCAGAGGGGCGGTAGCTCTGGAACATGCAGCCCACAGCCTCTGATCATTCTGGAAGGGAAGCTCCCAACTTCCTTGTTAACATGTGCAGAGACAAGCTGCAGTTCAGCAGGCAAAGTCTTGTGCAGATGGACTTGACTCCGCACTGAAAATGGGCTGTCTTGTTTCCGAAGCAAGGATAAGACAGCTGGGTGAGTGTTTTTCAAACTCCCTCTCAATCTTCGTTTGTCTCTCGAGGCAGTCTGTTTTGTTTGTCTGTCCAGACTTGGGCTTCATGGAAGCTAGAGTGCCCTGGTTTATGGCCACAGTATAAGTTAACAGCATACACATGTCCCTCTGATTTCACAAAACTCGTGCAGACCCCCCAGTCTTTCTTCAGCATGGAGCCATGGCCATCATTTTGGGGGGTTTTAGTGATGGCAACAGAAAAGAATCCCCCCAAGTCTAAATTAGGTTTGAAGAAATAGGGTTTTCTCTACTACCTGCTAATATTGTAATCTTGGAAATGCTCTTTCACCTCTCCCAATTCCCACTTCTTCACTTGTGTAGTAAGAATTTAAAAAGTACCTGTCCCAGAGAATTAAGAGAGAAAAAATGAGATGCTGCAGCCAAAGCACTCAGAAAAATGCTCAGATTATATTGGATACATTCAATGTCCCATGGTTCCTAGAATGATGACAACTAGGACACTATTGCTCTGAGTAAATTTTGCTAACATTCTTCATCATCTAGAAAACAAAACTCACACCTGACTATGGTAGTTAAAACTCTTCATGACCTGACCCCAGTCTCCCACACAGCCCCACTATCTCCAGCCTCTGCTGATGTCCAAGCCTGCTCTGTCCTCGTATCTTTTCTCTACCCTTTCCCCACAACCATCAGGGATAGAATTTCCTCCCCATTTCTTTCATTTCAGTCTGCTGTTTCTTCAAGCTGCCATAAAGACACTCTTTCCACCAGGAACCCTTTACTCCTTTGGGTAGGAGCAGAGACACCCAGAGATTTAGCCTTTGCAGAACCTGCTGGGCCTTTGTTTGGAGACAGAGTTGATATTGCTCTATCAAGATCCCTGTGTTTCCCAGCCTCCTTTATTGGACCAATAAATATGAATGTAGCCATGTGGATACTTCCAGGACAAGGTGGCAAAAAGCTGCAGTCCCTGCCTTCACCTGCCACAGCAACCTTAGACACCAGGTGGGGCCCTGAGGTCGCAGACAGCCCAGCTCCACCTGGACCAGATGCCCACACCTCCAGTACATGGAAGCTGACTACAACGCATGAGCATGATTTGGACATTTTCCTCTCTAACAAGTCCCTCAGGGTCTACCTTAACAATGTGTGTATCCACATGTGCATGCAGGAACTTTTCTCTAACAAGGCTCTGCACTCTTAAAATCAAGATTCGGATCCATCTCCAACTCTCCAGGGCTCCAACAAGCACTGGAGCAATGTGCACTGAGCTGACTGTGCTTGGTTTTATTTCTCAATAAAGACAAAGTCCAAATGGGTAAAGGTGCAGCACTCAGTGAGGCTCTATCTCTGTCTCTGTCTCTGTCTCTCCCTCTGTCTCTCTCCCTCCCTCCCTCGCTCCCTCTCTCTCTCTCTCTCTCTCTCTCTCTCTCTCTCTCTCTCTCTCTCTCTCTCTCTCTCTGTAGTAATGCGACCATTGTCCTGCTCAAGGAGACAGTTGTGCCCCCAATAATGTCGTGGATCCCAAGACAGCCAGCATTTCCATGTGACACCAGGCTCCTTCTCCTCCCTGGAGACCACTCCTCCCTCACTGTTTCTCAGCCTAAGCACAGTGATTCATGGCAATTTCTGCATTTCTGTGATTGTGTGTGTGTGTGTGTGTGTGTGTGTGTTTGTGATATATATACAGTCCCTTTTGGTAGTGAGTTAACATGAGTTATGGTTGAATGGATACAGATGATGGTTCTTGGCAGAGCTGAGCCCATGGCATTGAGGTGGCCTGGTGGCAGCATACAAATAATAACTCCCTCTTCGTGTGCCCCATGGATGAGGAGGTGAAGAGGAGAGTTCTTGCAACAGGAGGACATGTATATGTGTCTTCACTTTATTTAAATCTGCTCCTCACTGCTTGCATCTACTTATTTCTTTATCTCTAGAACAGGGATATCAGTAAAGATATCCATATAGGATTTCATTTAATTTCCAAAAAAGTCACAGAGAATATTTCAGATTCTCTAGACAACCTTACCCCTATTTGATTACTATGTCTGGCTTCACGGTTTCCAGCAGACTGGGGAACGAGCGGCGGGCGGACTGGACCCAGCAGCTCCAGACCCGCCTTGCCGTGCTTCCGGCGGACTGAGGAACCGGCGGCAGGCGGACCGGACCCAGCAGCTCCGGCCCCGCCTTGCCTGTTTCCAGCGGACTGAGGGACCAGCCGCGGGCAGACCGGACCCAGCGGATGCGGCCCCACCGTGCCTTGCTTCCGGAGGACTGAGGGAGCAGCACGCGGACCCGGCTGCAGGGTGCAGTCCATTTCCAGTGGACTGAAGGCCGCCCAGCAGCCCACTGTATCCCGGAGCTGTGCAGTGAGGAGTCAGACACAGAGGTAACTCATAAGCTCAAAGTATCCAGTATAGAATCTAACAAACCTTTTTATCTTATTTACTGTGTTTAATACTGATATTGGCATTTATTGTATTATGGTAACAAACATGATGTGATTGTTCTGCTATGTCTGGCTTCACAAAGGAAAAATTAAAAATTAAAAGAGCCTTAATATGATTAAATTAACCATCTGTGATTTATGTTCATGGTAGATAAACTGTCTATGGATTCAATCCAGCCATAATCTTGCTCTCAGAAATCCATAAAAAAAATCAAACATCATATTTGGCTATATCCAAAACGTTTGGGTTCAAATAAGACACTACCAAACACTGGGCACACCTTGTCCGAAGCAGGTAAATTAAATTTCAGCCAACAGTGTTCATCAGCTTTCCATTACTATGACAATTATCTAAGACTATCAACTTAAAAGGAAAAAAGGTTGATTTTGTTTCTCACCTTCAGAGTTTCAGTTCACAGTTGGTGGCTCCATTGTTCTAGGCTAAAAGTTCTTCAAACATAATCAGGACTTTAAAAAAAAGAAAATGAGAAAGAGACCAGTGTCCCACAGTCTGCTTTGGTCCATACCTTAGTGACCTAAGATCTTCACTTTGGCTCTGTCTCTTGAAGGGTCAATCCCTCCCAGGCACCACTCTGGAGACTAAGCTTTCTCCACATGGGCATTTGATCCAAGCTACATCACCAACCAAATAAGTTGTCTGGCTTGGTGTTTGTCACTATTATTTCAGTGCTTTAAAATCCAGTTCTCAGTGTTATGATTCATATTCTATCACACAGCCCTCCTCATCTGCCCCACCTCTGTTATGGAAACTCACCAGTATGGCAGAGTTGGGCTGGAAGGAAAGGATGTCCTCTCTCCACACTGGCACACCCAGGTTCTGCTCTAAGAAACCAGTCTGAATTTCCTACAAGGTATTGTGAATAGTAGAATATCCTATCCTCAGCCTATACTGGTTATTATTGAATTTTTGCTTATATAATGTCATCTATAAAATTCAGTGTATTTGGTCTGATTCCTAAAGTCACCTATATCTAATAAATTACCATAAAACAGCAGCCCTATTTGGAGGAATATTTAGGAGTGCTTTGGAAACATTTTTAGAATTTTAGTCACATGTTTAGAAATTATCTACAGTACTTATTTCTTGAAGATATTCAGTGCATATTGTTAAGGTATTATTTTAACAGCTTAAAGTACCCAAGAAATCCCTCTATTAAAAAAAATGAATGAGCAAGACACTAAGGGAGAGTTATATATCTTTGGGAAAAATTAGATAAAACAAGCAAACAAGCAAAAATGCTCTGGATGAGAACTTGAATTATCAGACACTATGGAAATCATCAAAAGAGAAGCCCACGCACTGGTAAATATGGGGGGAAATGGGGGCACTTATTAAGAAAGGTGGGAAGTGTGATGGGAGGAGACCAGCATAGAGTCAGTTCTGAAGAGAAAGGGAACCCCTCAGGAGCTCTGGACACAGGCCATTCGGCCACCTAAACACAAGGGACCCTTGGAGAAAGGAGCATTCTTGGAAATGTCTGTGCTTCCCTGGTGATGGTGTCAGAGATTTCAGATGAGTTTGGGCCTTAGTGCTGAGGGTTGTGCCCAGTTTGGGGTTTGTGAAGCACCCCAGAGAGACTTCCCTGGATGTACAGCCCCAGGATGGACTTCAGGTTTAAGGGATCGGTACCAAAACATTGATTGTGGCCAGCATGGGAGTGAGGTTCTGAGTCTTCACAGACTGGATCTGCTGTGGAGCCACAAGTGCAGCCATGAGAGCGGGGTCTCCAAGCCGAGTCCAGGAACCTCGCACACCCTCCAGGAGCCTCAGAAGGGCTCCGTGGACATCAGAGGGCAGGGCGTGCAGTGTTCCTCACTCCATGAGGACACGGGCAGGGGTTACGAAACAAGCATCTTCTTGAAAAAGTGTTCCCAGGAAGGACAGAGAAGGCACAGGAGGAACTGGCAAGGCAAAAAGAAAGCAAGGAGAACTTAAGCTGGATCTCACGGGGAACCTTGGGCTTGGGTTACGTCCATGGCTCTTGGCACCCGAGACAAAGCCTCTGTCATCTCAAGAGCAGATGAGATGGGAACCTTTGGAGAAGGTAAGAAGCATCAGAAGAGATGTAGGCATAGAGCTAGCAGCGTCTGCTAGTAGTGGGAGCCTTTAAGCAGCACATGACACAGAAGGAGAGGAAACAAGAATATTTGTAAATAGGAGAAAGTATGAAAAGGGAGAGAATCATTCTTTTCAAAACCCAAAACAACAGTTCAAAACAGTACTGGCAGCTGGCGGCACTGTTAGGGAGAAGATTTTAATAACTAATGGTTTTGCACCTGGGTCTGCTGCACAGACAAGTCTATGTTTTGCTTAACCTTTCCAGCTAGGAAGCTCAACTGGAAACTAAACACCAGCTGTAATAACTCTGCTACAATCCTACCAAACCTGGGGTCTAACTTGCACAATGTATGCAAGTGCCTTATTTGTAAGTGATCCCAGGAGGTGCTGCGGAAAGGGAGAGAAGCTAAGATAAAACAGGTTCATTAACGGGTTATTTCTGAAGCAATCTCCAGTGGCTCATCATGGGCCAGGGCCAGCTGCCCATTTCAGGTCAAGGAAGCTCTGTCTTTGCTGTCTCATACCAGTTGGGTCCCTCCTGGAGCACCTGCTGGTAGGCACAGTTGCTGTCCGCAGGGGACCTCGGCAGCCACTGAGATACTGCAGGCCCCACAGCTCACAAGCACCAGTCCCTGGCACCGACACCCCTGTCCTGTCTCTCCCATCATGGAGTTTCCACAACTCTGGTTCTTTTTTAGAAGTAGGCAGGGTACACATTATTTTTCAAAACCAAGATTCGTTCATTAGAGTTTGCCACCTATTATTTGGAGTGTATTAAGAGGGAAGCCTTGGATTGGTGTAACAGAGGAGCCGCAGCAGTATGTTCTGGCTGATTGGGATCCAAGCTGATCAAAAGATGCAGGAGAGAAAAGTGCTCACCTCCAGGGACCCCCGGCGCTAGCAGACTCATTAACCCAACATGCTGCTGGATCCAGGCTTCTCTCCCCCCCACCCCTGGCTGCTCCCCTCTGCCTTTCCCAGCTCATTAGCACCTGTGGCGAAGGAGCAGCGGTGCGGTCAGAACTGTGAGTTTGCGTTTTTAACTTGACTCAGGATACGATGAAGTTGAAACTAGTAACATAATAATTTTTCGATTGTGATAAAATGTACCATAACACGTACTTTACAATTGTAACCTTTTTTTTTTTTTTTTTTTTTTTGAGACAGGGTTTCGCTTTGTAGTTCAGGCTAGCCCTGAGCTCACTATGGAGCCCACGCAAGCCTGGAACTCAGCAATCCTCCTGCCTCTGCTTCCTGAGTGCTGGGATTACAGGCGTGCGCCACCACGCCCGGCACTGTGGTATGTGGTATTGACGGCTGGTGGGCGTGAACCACCACACCTAGTATTGTATGTGGTTACCAGGATCGAATTCAGGACCTTGCGCTTGCAAGGGAGGCACCGGAACCACTAAGCTAAATCTCTGGCCCAAATGTAACCATTTTGAAGTGCTGGTAACATTGAATCTGTTGACATTGTCGTGAGCCTCACTCATACCTGTCTCCAGAACTTTTTCAACAGAGTACAGAATTTGGAGTTATCTATGAATATTGGTTTCCTATTCTGCCTCAGTTCCCCATTTATTTAGAAATGTAATCATTGGCTGGATTAAGTAAAATACTAAAAAAGTATTTTTAGATTTTCTCTGTGTATCTGTGTGGCACTGGGAATAGACCTAGGGCCTTCACACTGCGCGCTATCTCAAGCCCTTTTTTAAATTTAGGGACAGAGTCTTCCTAAGTCACTAAATCTCCAGGCCTGGACTTGAGATCCTCCTGCCTTAGAATCCAAGATTCCTGGGACTACAGGCATGTCCCACCATGCCCAGCTTATGTTTAGCATTTTTATATCAAATATCAGGAAACATGTATGCTGTATTGTTTAGATATTGTTACATAACAAACCATCCCAAAATATACTGGTTTAAAACAATGTCACCTATTAAGTCATTACTGTGGAATGCCAAAGTGGGCCACCTCAAGGAAGTTTCTGCCCATATGGACCATATGCAGGACTCTTGGCTGGGCACACTCCCTGCTGTGCCCATTGCCAGGGTACCTGGAGGCTGGCAAGTGTATGACAGCCTCTCTCCCTCCTTGTAGGCCTTGCCCTACAGCAAGCTCACTGCAGGGCAACCCAGCAGAATGTCATAAGCTTCAAGGGTGCCAAACTCCCTCCTTTGGTGCTTCGGTGTCTCTGTTTATGCCATATCTGTTACTTCCCCACTGACCAGAGAAAGGTGTGTGATGAAGCCTGGAGTGTGTATGAAGGGAACTATCGGAAAGTATGCAGCTAAGGAGGTTTGGACAAATCAAAGCCCTATCTGTAAATAACCCATCACACATATTATCCAATAAAGCAGAAATCTCCATGCGAATCTTCTGAGATTCCCTTGATACCCAGCCCCACTTTAATCCACACATTCTTGAAAGTTGGCTTTGTGGACCTGAAATCATGGAGCCATCAGCATCCTGACCCCAGAGGTCAGCTGTCATTATGACCTCACAAAATTGCCACCTTCAAACCATATTTTTTGGTCAGTAACCCACTTAGGTGGGGATGTACAGGAGCCACTGAGCCTCACACTACCTCCTCTGACATTCATCTTGCGTTTTTTTCTTCTACTCCCACAAAGGGGACTGGAAGAGGTTTGTGCCCTTGGAAAGGAAGAGCATAACTCCCTTAAGCTGGCGCCCTTCTTCAGTTTGGAATATCTGCTTCCATCTCAACCCTCGCCTTGGTCTCTCTTAGAAAGTGGGTCCATCATGGTGAAGGGGGCTCTCCTGCCTCATGCATCCTCTAAAGCAAAGAGGAAATACACTTTCTTTCTCAGATCAGTGTTTTTGTTTTTGAGACAGGGTCTCGCTTTGTAGTTCAGGCTGGCCCTGAGCTCACTATGGTGCCCTGTCAAGCTTCGAACTCAGCAATCCTCCTGTCTCTGCCTCCCAAGTGCTGGGATTACAGACGTGAGCCACCACGCCCGGCACTGTGGTATATGGTATTGATTGTTGGTGGGCATGAGTCTCCACGCCCAGCATTGTATGTGGTTACCGGGGATCGAACTCAGGACCTTGCACTTGCGAGGCAGGTGCCAGAATCACTGAGCTAACCCTCCGGCCTTAGATCAGAGTTTAAGGAAACTAAAATCTAATTTATGTTTTCCATTATTTGAATCAAAGTTTTGTCATGAGTTGGGAAACCTATAAATTGAAACAGAAGATGCCAAATGTGTTTTCTTTTATGACAGTTGTTCCTCAGTATCCATGAGGGATTTGTTTGATGTCCCAAATCCATGAATGTTCAAATCTCTTGAATAAAATGGCATAGAATTTACATATAACCTACACAACCCTTAATTAATTTAATACCTTAAATCATTCCCAGATTACATATAACACTTAATAAATGTAAATGCTATGTGAATAGTTGTCACACTGTATTGTTTAGTGAATGACAAAGAAAAAAGTCTATGCGTGTTCAGTACAGAAATGAATACAGAGATACAAAGGGATGGAAGTATTACTCATGGTAGTCAATTCCCTGTCATTTCTACTGTGGACTCCTAGTCCCCAGTCATCCAGGTTGGACTTGGCCCCAGATGAAAGAGAATTCAGAAAACAGGACTCCTGGATCTGAAGCCCACTGAGCACCCAGGATGCTCTGACTTCTCACGTTCGTCCTCCCCAGCGTCTCTGTGGTAAAGTTGATGCTTGACACACATAACATGTGCCTCCCGCTGCCAGGCTGCATCTCTTCTCCGTGATACTAAGCACTCTCTGGTCTGCAGCACCTGGGCCAGCCCCTCACTGACTATGATGCTTCTTGAGAGCAGTGGGTTTCCTAGTGGTTTGCAGGTGTGAGCAGATGCTTCCCTCCCCCCACCCATGGGAGAATAAATAGGATGGCGTTCAGCAGTCTTCCTGCCATAGGACAGGACAGTTGGGCTGCAGAGGGAGCATGCCAGACTCACAGG
Source organism: Thryonomys swinderianus (assembly GCA_004025085.1). NCBI lineage: Eukaryota > Metazoa > Chordata > Mammalia > Rodentia > Thryonomyidae > Thryonomys > Thryonomys swinderianus. Next base: position 12,199 of record PVIC010001342.1, on the reverse strand, counting down.
TAAGCTCAGGGAAAGTCTCCATCCTGCCAACTCAGAATGCTGTTGTGGGAAAGGTTGGAGAAAAGGTGAAAGTAGTGGATGCTCCTATGCACCAGATTCAAGTTCCTGACCCTGACAGGCTGTCTCTTTTGCATCAACTCTTCTTCAATAATAAAACTTAGTGAACTAATATTGGATATTATATAGACAAAATTCACTTGTCCACCTGTCTAGCACATGCCACATCTACATCGATCTTTGCTTCAGTAATTTAATTCTGACAACATAAATAAACGACTAAGTCAGGGACCTCCATCTGCATTTAGAGGTTCCATCCAATGGCCCCAGCTGAGGTTAATCTTGCAATGGTATAGACATGTAAGCTCGCAGACTTCGAGCTTTACAGGGAACACAGAGGGAGCACAAGGAGCCCTTACACTGTGCCAGTCAGCTACAGCTGCCATAGCAAAGTGCTATAGACTGGACACTCAGATGACAAAAATGGGCCTCTTCATACTTCTGGCTAGAAGTCCAGAGGTCCAGTATGAAAGTATCTGGGAAGTCGGAACCTTCCAAGGGGCTGGTGGGAGGATCCATTCTAGAACTCTCTCCCTGGCTTGAAATGGCCACCTTGCCCCTTTGTTTCTCCATGCCATCTGCGTCTGCATCTTCATTTCTCATTCTTTGGAAGCTGTCAGACATATTGACTTAGGACTCACTGACATGACTTCATTTTAATTTAATCACTTCTGTAAGGACCCCAGCTCTAAAGTCTCCCTTGTTCTGAGACTCTGTGTCAGGACTGTAACCTGAATTTATGTGGGGGGCACAATTCAGCCTGAAACCCTTAATCAATTTACAAACTTATGACCAGAATAAATGTGTCATTGCTATGAGCCACTAAAATGATAAGGTGTTTCTTGTACAGCAAAAGACAATCTTTGCAGGTGTGGTAGTCCGGGGGCAAGGAGGCTTCAGGCGCTGCATAGAGGTGAAATAGCACCAAGAAACACTTTCTGACATCAGACTGGTTTAGATCCTGGCTCCACTGTGTCTTCCCAGAAAAGTTAATTTCTCTATGCATCTACTTCCTGGACTGTTAAGATGGGAAGCACCAGGGCCAGAGATTTGGCTCAGTGGTTCCAGCGTCTGCCTTGCAAGCGCAATGGTCCTGAGTTTAATCCCTGGTAACCACATACAATGCTGGGCATGGTGACTCACACCCACAAGCAATCAATACCACATACCACAGTGTTGGGTGTGGTAGCTCATACCTATAATCCCAACACTCGGGAGGCAGAGACAGGAGGATTACTGAGTTCCAGGCTTGCCTGGGCTCCATAGTGAGCTCAGGGCCAGCCTGAACTACAAAGCGAGACCCTGTCTCAAAAAAAAAAAAAAAAGATGGGAAGCACCAGTACCCCATGACCTGAGACTGTGGCCTAAGCCACTGATGTGATGGGTTAGTGATCCATGTCTTCCTTAATAGGGCGACCACAGATAAATTTTGCTTCTGACCCTCTCTCTGACTGGCTCCTGTGTGACTCACAGTTCCTGCTCCTCTATTATCACAGCTTCTGTGACTGATCCCTTCACTGGCTCATTCCTGAGTACCTACTCTGTGTTAAGCACTCTTCTATACCCTCAGAGTAATCAGATAACTAATCAGATAACTAATAATCAGATCAACTGTTGACTCAAGCATTTGAATATCCCTGACCACAATGACCTTGGCTCCAGCATGCTCTTTACAGCTATGTTGTATTTCGGGACCTGTAGCCACTCCCACCATTCACAAGGACTGTCCCTGCTTCTTAGCTCAGATCCCTGCAAGACGCACTCTGATTGTCTCAGCTGGTTTTTTCAAATTAAGCCACAAAATGTTTCCTACCAAGTCTCAAGCATGGAACCAGGATGCTGGGCCTGCATCTTGGTACTGCTGTGTGCGGCAGAAACCCCAGGAGAGTTAGTAACCACCCGGGGACCTCAGTCTGCAGAAGGAGTACACTTGGCCCTTCAATTAGTGACCAATGAGAGTTAGTAGATATGTACCTCAGCTTGTACATGCCTAGGATAACTTCCAGATGTGCTCCTTTGCATAGTGCAGAGTCCCCAACAGCACTGGATCACACTTGTAACTTGTAAACATATTAAAACAAACATATTGATTCCTCCCTCCCCACCTCACTTCCTTCTTCTTCACTGGTATTTCCTATAAACACCTTCTAAATTCAAACTACTTTCACTCAAAATCTCGTCTGAGTGTTTACTTTGGAGAGCTACAGCCCAAGACATCCTTTCAAGAAAGACATATGGCAAGGCCACATTAGTGAGCAAAATAAGAAACCAAGGCATGAGTGGATGCTGGATATTGGTTCATTTTCTGGCAGTAAAATAAAATACCTGATGCTACATGCTTTATAAAGAAAAAAGGTTTTATTTAACTCCTAGTTTGGAAAGCTGAGAATGTGGCCCCCTTTGCTATATCATAATGTGGTACAGAAATGGAAAGGGACCAGCCTTGAGCAGAGGAGGGTGAGCATTTGTAGGTGCAACCTACCTTCTGGAGAACTAACCAGGGGCCCAAGAGAACATTCTTAATCCCTTCCAGGAGAAGCATGCCTCCTTGCTGACCCAACCACCTTCCCCTGGACCTTACCGCTTGGCAAATGCTTGGTGGCCACCTACAAACCACAGCACCTGAGACAGACAAGCAAACCCAGCTGTCTGTGTCTCCCACTGATGCCATCAGGCACAATGGTACCCAGTCTGGAGCTACTGACAAATGCAGGCTGCAGATGGTGGGGTGAAGCCATCAAGGGTGGGGCTGCTTCCTGTGTAGCCTGGATGCAGGGATGCCCAGTCTTGAACTGGTTCATTCTTCCATTTTAATCTCCCTCATTATTGAATAATTAATAATGATTTATATGACATTGACTTTTTTCCCCAGAAATCTTGACTGACTCTTTTACAAGGGATTAATAAAGAGTGGGACTTCAAATGTCAAGTTTTCACGAGCAAGTGTCCAAGGCCGTCTGTAGATGGGAATTCTTGGCGGCTTTCACCACGCTCTCCAGAGACTGAAAAGCAATTGTTTAGCTGGGTAGAGAGAGCCGTGCTGAATTAAATTGACCTGCATGATACGGAAAGTAGCACTGAGCACATTTAACTAAGAGGTCTTTGAAAGAAATATATTTTATTGTAGCTGAGTGCTGAAATTATTTTAAGAAACTGATTATCAGCCTAATAATTTAAAATGCATGAATGGTGTTAGCATCTAAAATTAAAACAGACTGGGAGAACAACATACTTGATTTTAAATAAAAACTAAATGCATCTTGATTTTTTTTCTGTTTGTTTTCTTTGCAGAAATATGAACCTGACAGCACACAAAAGCCAGGTTTTATGCCTATGTCCTGAAAAGAAAAAGAAAAAAAAATCCCATTTTTACTAGAAAGTTGACAGTCTTCTTTCATCCAGATAGAAATGTACCTTGTTGCAGCCAGGTATTACTACTCTGAAAGGAAAGCTGGGGAGGTTCTTCGAGTTTGGTATAGTCTTAAGCTCAGTCTTGTCTTTAATTTCAGATAACTTTATTAGAACCCTAGAGATGAAAGTAGACACAGTAGGGAAAGGTAGTTATCAGGATGGGACAAGCCAGGGCTGTTAGAATGCTCTCACTGCAGGGTGTGATCAGCAATGAGGCAGAGTTTGTGCCCCTCTCCCCATGGGCAGAGAACTAACAGAAGTGTGTTGGAAAATCACCTCCAGTCTGATAGTCCTGACTCTCAGGACAATGTGGGCATGGTCCCAGCCAAGCCAAGCCTTCCCGTAGGAAGCTTTCTCTCTGCTACCACCGCCAAAGTCAGTGCTCATCGGAGAAGACAGCAGTTTTTTCCTCCTCTTCAAAAGAACCTTTATGTATTGAGTCACTCCTACCTACTGTGCATGTAAATTATTCATCAGTGACGCGGCCTCTGTGAGTGACTTTGATCCTTCCTTTCCCCTGGATGTCCGAGGAGCGATCAGATCAGGCGAGTGAGTCAGAGTGCCTTTGATCTCCTCCTCGCAGATTTGCGGTGACACATCTGAACTGCGGATGTGTGGATGTGCAGGGTGGGGGCAGGGAACAGAGTAGCGAGGTCTAAGGCATCCATCTCCTTGAATCGAAACATCTTCGGAACAAAAATGGGGTGGGGCAGACATGGGCTCACTCTCCCTCAGAGCCAGTGACTGCTCGCACACTGAAACTCAGGCTCCCAAGACTGCAGTGTGCCCACCGACCAGGGCAGCACGTGATGACTACAGGCCAAATTGGCACCCAGAATTTGCTTCTGAGGAAATCAGTCAAGGTCAGTGCCATAGCATTGCAGAATAATTAAGTGATGTAGGAGGAAAAAAAACAATGAATGAATCACCTCCATATTGTTTTATCTTTCCTACCAAGAAGATGAGCATTTCCTTATAAAGTGCAGTGAAATGCAAGACACGGAGCATGCTGAAAGGACAGAGAGGCCTGCATGTCTCACAGCTCTGAAATGATCTGCTCTAGTTTGTCCCATGCTATTAGTGCCCACTGATTGTGCCCGGCATTGAATCTTCAGAGTGCTCCTGGTTTTGAGACCAAGGACAGTGGACGCCCATTCATAATGGCTATGCAAGCCACTTTGCATCAAGTATGAATAATAACCTTTTTTAAAAAGAATGCATCAGAATGATCACATTTTGTGTGGCCTTCCTTTCTTCCACATCACATCAGGAAGGCCATCGACCCCACGTGAATACCTGCAGTGAGACGTCCAGGAGTGCTGGCAGTGTGATGCTCCTCGCGCTGTCTGCAGGAGCCACCTCAACCCTCAGCTTGGGGTTTTCTCGGGAAACCACACTGATGGTTACATCCCCCCTCTTTTTTCAGTGCTGTCACTCTCCTCCACCCCCACCCATTTCTTATCCTTTTATTTACTAAAGGCAACGTCCTCTGAAACACTAACCCTTAATCTCCATAGCCAAACTGAAAGGGGGCGTATGAATAGCTTGGATGTATCCCGCAACATTTTGTGATGAATTCTGTTCAAATGCATTTGAAATCCGTTTTCAGAATTTCACAATAAAGCCCATTATTGTTTTTTGACAGTACATTAAAAATTTAACAGCTTTGTCCTCAGTACAGCCTATTGGGATGAAGGTTACCTGGTTGGCTTAGTTTAAAATTGATATCATGAGTGGCTTAAAGTGCATTTCATCAAATGTTTATATCTAATAAGATATTTAAGGGGCAGATCATTTTTTATATCTTGAATAGTCTGATGTACAAATCACCCCATCTCTAGAAAATAGGAGAATCATTTTAATTTGGTAAAGTGGGAACAGATTATTGGAATCCTTTTGTGTTTTCTAATAATATGTCAGCAATAAATAGCCTTCATTCTCAGAAAACCAAAATCACTGAGATGAAGGACAAATAAACCCCCATGCACTCACCCACAGGCTGTTTTACACACCACACACACATATGCTCACACCTTTGGCTTCTTCCTTGATGTTTCCCTGTGTAAGGGGAAGGAGAAACATCTCTGGAAATGTGAACAGAGAAAATGTGAGAATCTGTGATGTACCAGTGCCATTATCTCTCCTTTCTCCTCCTGGCCAGTGTGGTCTCCCATAATGACAGGTTCCATTCATTTCCCTTCTCCTCCTCCTCCACAGCATGCTCAGGTCGCAATATCTACAATCTTGAGCCTTGAAACACTCCATAAACACCTGCTTCCAAGTCACAGGCAGGTGGTGCCCAGGTGCGAGCTGAGCTCACAGACCTGCCCACTATTCCTCTGCAGCCCAGGTGCCTGATCCTCCAGCTGGGGCCTGCAGTGTGTGAGGCCTCTCCAAAGCTCTGCCTCATGCCAATGGGCAGTGAGGACCTTAGCTGCCGAAGAGCTAAATGCTTGATAAATTCCAAGGTCCACATTTTCCATCAGCACCATCCATGCCCTGTTCCCAGTCTCCAAACATAAGGGTGGACCAGTGTGCACACCCAGTAGTCACACCAGGGTGACTACACCCAGTTTCCCTCCTGTGCACCTTATGGATTTGTGGATGTGAGTGGATGCTGTGTCTTGGTGACATGGATGCTGGGTGGTCTCCTGGACCCCTTACCCTGGATGTTCTAGGCCTTCCTCCCTGGACCAAGCTGCAAACCTTCAGATCTGTACATAGCCCTGCTGTCTTCTCTGTCTTCGCAACTTCTCCTAATTAAGCCAGTCGGTCTAATTACTGGGTGTGCTATCAAATATTTCTCCAGATGGCTCCGATGCAGCCCACAGGCGCCTGTCAAAGCTGGTGAGGCTCTGATCAGGGACTAGGCCCTGAGCGCCGCGCCCTGCGCCCCTCACCCGTGCGCAGCTCAAAGTCTTGCGAAGTGTGCCTCACTCATTTTTGTTCACCGCCTGTCCAAAGCAGAGAGCATAATTACTAAAGTTAAGAAAACATCTCTGTAATTAGACAGGCAACTCTAAGCACAAGAAATGGAAATTAGTCACAGCATCATAAATTAGTTTGTGCATACATTACGTTCAAGGATGGCCCTTGGGATTCTGTGTTTGTAGTCTGTGGCGACAGTCCCCTGTATCTCAATAAAGCATTCCTTCCCGGGTGAGTATGTCGCAAGAAAGGGAATTTCGCTTGAATTACAATTTTTTTTAAATTCTTTTATGGATGATAACCAGAATAAAGTCTCATATGCAGGCCAGGAATGAGAGACAAAAACATAGTGATTTTCCTGTTGGTTTTATGTTTCCCTGCGGACATCTATTAACCTAGGATAATCAGGGAGTCTCCAAGCAGAGGACTCATCAAAGGTATTGTTTCATTCATTAGGAGCGGTAGTTATAAACTCTTTAAATAACCCTGATTTTCAACTGTTTTCACAGTCTCTCTCTTGCCAGCAAAAGCCAGGAAATTGGACTCAGGCACACACAACACAGCATTTGCATCAAAATAATACAGCGGGCAACAGCAAGCCACAATCACATCACTCAGAAGGAAGGAATAGAATACAAATTAAAGGAAGAATGTAAATTTTTTGCCATTAAGCTTCAATGACCATTTGAAATGGTGCAAGGCACAAAGGTTCTTGATGAGCGTCATACAGTTTGATTATTCATACTTGTGTTTCTGCTTGAATTAAAGCAGGAGTGCTGTAGCCTGTTAAGGGAAAATATTTGAATTGATAGTGAACTCTCACCTTGCCGTGCATCCATTTACTTTTCAAATGAATACTAGATAAGTTAGTGCATTTTCTAATCGGCCTGTTTTCCAGTGAGTGCTGTCATTACATACCAATTTCTTTTAGAAGTGCTTGCTAAGAAACATTAACTACTTACAAATAAGGAGCTGTCTGTCACAGGCTGCTGTCTCAAGCGTGCTGGCTCACTGCTGCAGGGAGGGTGGAGGGCCATAAAGGCCACATTCACTGGGCTGGCCTTGGATTCATCCCTTTCCTGACTTCCCAAGGATTCCTTGTATGTAGGCAAGACTTGAGTCATGTATCATCTTCCTTGAATGAGGTAGAATCCTACACCTGTCACAGCCCAAACCAGTTTACCGTCAGGTAACCATCACTACATGTTGGTGGCTGGATCCACCCACCCAGTTCTTCCTGCTGTGGCTGGACAGGCAGAATGGATTCCGGCAAGGATAACAACAGCATGTTATTTATTTCTAGACAGAGTCCACGGTTGGTCATTGAGTTGGTTCAATATAGAGAAAATACAAAAGGTGGATTTTGAGAGATGTAATGTGGGGGAAGAGGGCAAGAAGGCTTGTCTTTAAATATGTGCTCAAGTTTTAGACAAGGGCACATAAGCAGAAACTCCCAGAATGGAGAAGGTGCCAAAACATTGCTACACCCTGGAAAAGACTTAAAAGAAAAACATTTGTGCTAAGTCATGGGAGAAAACCATCCTTACAACTCCGGGCTTCATTTGGCATCTTGAAGAGGTTTCTTTAGGTTGCTTTTCTGTTGGATGTGACCAACCAGACATTGTTACATTACATCAGACTACTTACTTTTTTATGTCAGTGCTGGAATTGAACCCAGAGCCTCATGAATGCTAGGCAAGGCTTCTGCGACTGAGCTACACCCCCAGCTTAATTACTTCTGGATCAGAGGAGCACATTTCAGTAGTACTCATGGAGAAGACATTAGGAATATCCAAGGGAGTGAGGAGGGACCAAATGGTTTCATTTTGCAGAATTCGGCGAGAAGCACATGGGAAAGAGAAAAAGTAAATACCTGGGAAACTACCCTCCTGAGAGAAGGAGTGCAGGCTCGCACTCTTCTTTTCTCCAGGAGAGAAAAGTCCTTCTCTGGTCAGGATCCAAAGACAGAAAAAAATAAAGTATTGTGACCCCAAAGTTGGTCATCCCATAGCTGAATTAGAAGATCAAATGAAAATACAAGGAAAGCTGGAAATCGAAGAAGCTAAGCAAGAGCCGTGGCCACATATATATTATGAAGTTGTAAATTGGACTTTTAGAAAGTTGTAGGTTTATTCTGGGCAAACGTGAGTGCCAGGAGCAGGCAGAGGGGATTGAAAGCGGGACTCAGTCTCCTGGCTAACGACTATACCTTTATAGAAATATAGAAACAGCCATGGGCCACAGAGCCAGAATGTCTGAAATGGTTTTAAATCTGTTTTTTAAACATATATATCCAACTGCATTTAGATCTCAAAATCTTAGCATCTTATTTATGGACTTATAGTTTTTTAAATACCATATAGATTACAAAGCTTCAAATAGGTAATTTTTATACAAATGGATGTAGGCATTTCTGTTTCTTCTTGTTGCTTTGAAAACTGGGGGTGTTTTCTGAGAAATTTTGCATAACATACGAGAACCCAGAAAATATGATCAAGGTAGTGTCCCCAGACCTTGACTCAGTGTTGGTTGTGTGACTTGCTTTTCCATAGACATCAGCCAAGGTGACAACACACAAACGTACAGAGGCAACAGCACTGCCATCTCGCTCCCAAGGCCAGCAGACAGTCCCAGCTCTCTGGCTGCACCACAGAGCCCCTCAAGAGCTGACAGCCTGCAGAGGCCAGGCCTGTGAGCCCAACCATCCTCTGTCATTGGTCATCACAGGCCTCTGTTGCAAGAATCCAGTGGGGGTCACCAAGTCCCCAGGCCAGCCCAGGAGAGCCATCCGGCCAGCCCTCTACAGCACTATTATCTACATGAAACACCCCAGACACAGAGGCTGAGGCTTCAGCCCATTTTCCTAATATTTCTCCTTTGTTATGAAACCATCAAAATCACTTTTGTAGTCTTATTCAGTTTAAAAGATTGTGATGCACACATTGCTCTAGGTGCCACCATGTCTTGATGGCATGCTTCATGATTTTTTTAGTGTTCCTGATAGTGCACGAACTGCAGACCATCTGACATAACTGGCCTTAACCAGACAGGCCACTGTGCTAGAAAGAATACTTTTCAGGTCTTTGAAGACTAATGAATATGCTTGTGTGTGCATGTGTGCGTGCATGAGAGTATGTGTGCATGTGTGTGTGCATGAGAGTGTGTGTGCATGTGTGCATGCATGAGTGTGTGTGTGTGTGTGTGTGTGTGTGTGTGTGTGTGGTGCTAAGGATGGGACCCAGAGCATTACACAAGATAGGCAAATGTTCTTCCCCTGAGCCACAACCCCAGCCACAACTTCAGGATCTGCTTCTAAAACACCAACTATAACCTCACTTCTTTCTTCTCCAGACCACAATTCCCTGCTTGCCCAGACAGAAGCTGCCAGCTAACCCAAAAATACCCTTCATGTCAAGGATATTCCACGAGTCCTCTTGGTTGCACAAGAGGTTCTGATGTCCAGGCCTTCCATGACCACTTGCCCATTTCCATTACTTCTCCATAACTGACAACTTTTGGGTTTTTCACTGTGAGAAGGGTGGGTGAGGGCACAGCACCATGGCTTTACAACCCTACCTTTCCCTTAGATGGCACTCTGCAAAAGAATTCACTGTATTTTAATCGCACCTTGGAAAGACATTAATAAGAAAGGATTTCCAGAATTTATTCAGAAAGGAGCAAGAATGATAGGATGAGCTTGTTCAAAGTAAGAGGGATGATTCATAGCAATGTGTCTGTTAATGTAATAAATTTTTATAAGTATACAATATATGTTTTAATCAACTTTCGTATATATAAAATATCATCCGTCCTTAAAAAGGAAGGAAATTCGGACACATGCTACACCATGGATGAATCTTGAAGACACTGTTTTAGTGAAATCGACACTTATCTGAGACACCTGCCGTAGTCAGGTTCATGGACAAGAACAAGAATTCAGTGGTTGCTAGGGGTGAGATAGAAGGGGAAGGAAGAGTTGTTTAATGGAACAAGGGTTCAGTTTTACATGACAAAAGGACCATGGAAACTGTGGTCACGTTACTAATGTGCTTGATGCTATGAACTGTATATCAAAAAGGGGGTAAGATGGTATGTTTTGTCTTATGTGTGTTTTACCACACTAAAATAAAAATTGAAAGAAAAAAATAAAAGCTCATTCCCTGGCATTCAAGTTCTCCTGTGAGTTGACCAGGACAGTGTGGTGGAAAGAATTCAGGCTTTGGTAAAAGGTGAAAGATTTATATCATCTGAAGAGAAACCAGAATTCAGGCTTTGGAAGGGGGAATGCTGGGCTCAGAGTGCAGTGCCTGCCCGGAGCCGTCCTCAGTGTTCTGCACCTACCTCACTCCTCCACAGGTGATCTCGATGGAGCAGACTTGCTTAGCCTGAAATGAGATGGGGTTAGTGCTCAGCAGGACCTTCCCACAGAAGCCCTAGGCTCATCTTCTCTTTGTGGTCTTCTCTGCCTTCTCTCACACTGGAGGAACTCACGTCTCCTCTTTAGTCTCAGTCTCTAGACTCTTCCATTTCCCTCTTCTCCCATGTAAGTATCCCCTTGATCAAGGTATAGAAACTTGCTTTATTTTTTGGATCCAGTGAACCCTATCACTGAAGAGTGGACATATGGTACAGCTTGAGCATAGTGCCTGGGCCAGGGTTCCAGGAACAGGGGCAATGCCTGGCCTGAGTGTCCACATGAAAGTGTTTATGTTGCGCGTCCCTGGTTTCCTCTGTCTTCTCAAGCCCTCGCTGAACCGCCACTTCCTCTTCTTAGCCTGCCTTTGTATTTCACCCAAGTGACCTCTCCCTGCTTCACTGCCACCACAATCACGTTGTGCCTCCAACATCCCCTTGGTTCTGCCTCAAGACTTGGATACCAGTATTTGGCACTTGGTACCCTTGGGCAAACTGTTATCTCACTTTCCACACCTCTGAAATGAAAGCAGGGACATAGTGGCAATGCCAAGCTCAGAGGCTTGCTGTGACAATTGAATGCCATGTAAAAAGTACTGCAAGTAGCACTCCACACATAAGAAGTGTTGTGTATGATGAAGATGGATTCTCCTGCTCCTACCTGTGAACACCAACAATCAGGGCTGCAGCTTCGATCTCTGTCTCACAGTAGCTTACATCAGCAAGTCTTCTGGAAAGAAACCAATCTGCAATAAACTAAAGGAAACGTATTTTTTGTTGTGGGTTTTTCCCTTTGGTAACACCGCAGAGGGTAGGGTATTGCCCCTCAAACTTCACCAGGCCTTCTCTGTACCCCAGTGTGTTCTACAGGCAGCTGTTTCCTCCTAATTCGATCTTCATTCCAAGTTCCCTTTGTTATTTCATGAAATGTGTGGCCTCTGGCTTAGCTTTAAAAATGCTCCATTAGCTGGGCGTGGTGGCTCATACCTGTAATCCCAGCACTCGGGAGGCAGAGAGAGGATTGCTGAGTTCCAGGCTTGCCTTGGCTACATAGTGAGCTCAGGGCCAGCCTGAACTACAAAGTGAGACCCTGTCTCAAAAAAAAAAAAAAAAAAACAATGCTCCATTAATGATTCTTTTTGCTGATATTTCCATGCTGGTATATGAGCCTGTTCATGGTTCAAAATTGTTTAATAAGAATTCCAAGCTACCAATTTCCCATTTTGTAAGAAGGAACAGTCAACATATCCTGGGCAGTGATGTCTTTAAAGTGCAGCTGCCACTTCCTACCTTGGATTGGGCAATGCACAAACGTATGCTGACTTGGGAAACTGGGAATGGAAATGCTATGCTCGTTTCTACTGCTTCTTGCACTCTAGGATGGGCCCAC
>PVIC010001341.1:0-93609 GCA_004025085.1 Thryonomys swinderianus | reverse complement strand
TTGTACAACAGTGTTTTTTTACTTAACTATCAAGTCTGCTCAGATAAATGTGTGAGGTACACTACTCCAAAATGGGTCAACTTTGGATGCTTAAAAGGAAAACTTTCAGATGGATATAAAAGGAGGAAAATACAGAAATTATGCCAAATGTGAATCTAACGTCTCCTTAAGGTTCTTGTTTATTTCTTGATATAAATCATGGCAAACCTACCTGAATGTTTTCAGTCTTTGAGTTTCTTTATTTGTCTACCACTGAACTAAATGCCTGCAGGAATTACAGGTTATGAGGCGTGGAGCTAAAAGCTGGTGAAAAGGGCTTTGAAACCCAAGATGTAACAGCAGGAGGAGAAAGGTCACTTGTGATCAAGTGTCAAGTTGCAAACGGCCTACAGAACATGCTCGGGTACTTGGGGCCCAGGGCTGACGGTGAGACGGAGTGATGGGACAGAGCTTCAAAGAAGCAAAAACAATCAAGATGCATCATGTACAGGTACACATTTCCTATGGTGAAGGTGATCACAACATATACCTAAAATGTATGAATACACTTAATTAATTAAAAAAAGAAGGTGTAGGAGCTCATCCAGATTATGAAATAAGACTCGAGCAGCTCAGGACAGAGGATCACTTGCTGACATTGCCCTCAGTGTTTTCCTTACTTTCTCAGTCTCAGGGGACACTTTTTTTACTTTTACTTGCTTTGGATGTGAATGGACATGAATTATGTCTTGTTTCCCATCATTTCACATTCATTAGCTCCTCAAAAACAAGAACAGTATTTGATGCTTTAACACACCCTACCTACATCATGCCACAGGCAATATATTGCGTGTTCATTAAAATCAGCAGCAGCTCAGAGAAGTCGGTGTAATTGTGCACTGAGAATTTAAGGGTCAGCAAAACTCAAAGGATACAGCTGGGAAGCCCATGATTATGCTGAAGGTTACAATGTTCTTCAGCAGAATGTCACCCTCTAGAGATGAGGAAGAAAACTTTAAACCCCACAGCAGGCCTAGTAACCATTCTGAGGCACATTCAACCCATGACACTTTTTGTTGACAAGTAAAACCAAAACAAACGCTGCACTCAGGGCTAACACTATAATCGAACCATCTCCGTCCAGGGCATTTCAGGTTACCCACCCACTTGGTCGTTCTGGCTCGTAGGTCTAAATTTCGCACGGAAGCAGAGTTGGAGGACTATCTGAGCATTCTTGTTGGACAAGATGATTTTTTCTGGACTGAAGGATGCTTCTACAGCCACATCAGCAATACTTTGTGACCTGAAAGACATAAGTGAAAACAGGTACCCAGATATTATTACTGACCACAACAGAGGACCCAGCACCAGCACTAGCACATTTCTCTTTTCACTTTCTCTCTAAGCACTCTGGCAGCGTTTCCTGTTTGAACACACTCCCATGGCAGGCAGAGGCATCAGCACCACATACCACACATAGTATTTCTATTAAACAAGCACAAGCACAAGATGGAAATCTGCAGCCTCTTTGCAGGAGAGGTTCCAAGGTGCGGTTTCAGTGCTTCTGGGCAACTGGAAGCAGTGATATTTTTATTTTTCCACAAAGGAAATTTTTATTTTCCTCCCTCTTTTGGAGAGGGAACCTGGGAAAGTGATGGCTTTTCCCCGATGCTTCCATAGTTGGTAGAAATCCTGTGAAATGTGGTTTATGGCCATAATGACGGCAAGTAGTTTCATGCCAGTAAAACACTGCTGGGCCCCTCTCAGCAGGGTGCCATAGATTTCTGACCCTGGAGCGGCCCTTTTCTGTCTAATATATAGCTTTGCTGGCTCCCTATAACACTCTTATGAAATAAATAGGACATATATAACCTGCTTTTTATCAGTGGACAACCATGAAACACTGACATTTTGATGGTCTACCAGCTTACTGAGTACAAGTCAGCAAAAAATTAGAAGCTATGGTCTCTTAATTCCTGCATAAATGGAATTTGTACTTCATCATAATAATGCCCTGTGTACACCTTCACCTATTTATAAAACAGCACATAATAATTAGTACTTCCATTGTTTGGAAAATTGCCACACAAAGATACACATGTCCATTTAATTCGAGGCACCCTCAACTAAAAAGTCATTTCAAGAGTTAATATGTACTTATCAAGACACTTAATAAGCACTCATTTGTTTAATAACAAATGAAATATGCTCTTGTTTATTAGATCTGAAATGTTTTAGTGAATGTTTTCTTTAAGGCACTCTTTTTTTTTTTTTTTGAGACAGGGTCTCAATGCGTAGTTCAGGCTGTCCCTGAGCTCACTATGTAGCCCAGGCAAACCTCGAACTCAGCAATCCTCCTGTCTCTGCCTCCTGAGTGCTGGGATTACAGGTGTGAGCCACCACGCCCGGCTAAAGCGCTCTTTTTTGAGAGACTAACTATTAATTCCAAGAAAGATGTCACTGAGTTACATATTATGTACATTAATTTAAAAAATAATTTTTAGGTAACTACCCAATAAAACCAGCCTAAGTATCTCATAGGAATGTGGCCACAAAATGATATTAGCCTAACTTGACAGGTCATTTCAGTATATTGATTTGGCCTCATATATCTTGACTTTAAGTTTCAAATCAAAGAAAAATGTTTGATACTTACTATATTAAAAAGGAGTTACTAAATTAAAATCAAAGTGGATTAGAAACCTAAATATTAAAACAGAAACACTAAACCTTCTGCAAAACAGGTTAGGGAGAACTCTTGGAGACACTGGATTAGGGAAAGACTTTATGGACAAAACCTCTATAGCACAAGAACTAGCAGAAGATATCAAGAAATGGGATCTCATCCTATTAAAAAGCTTCTGTACAGCAAAAGAAACCACCAGCAGAGTGAAAAGACAACCAATAAATTGGGAAAAAAATTTTACCAGCGGTTTCTCAGACAAAGGGCTACTATCTAGAATATATAAAAAGCTTTAAAAAATTGGCCTCCCCAAATTTAAACACCCACTTCAAAAATGGGCATCTGAAATCAACAGACACTTTTCAGAGGAAGAAGTAAAAGCAGCTATGAAACATATGAAGAAATGTTCAACATCACTAGTCATTTGAGAGATGTAGATGAAAACAACACTGAGATTCCATCTCACTCCACAAAGAACGGCTGCTATCTTGAAATTAACCAGCATCAAATGTGGGCGAGGCCGTGGGGAGAAAGTAACCCTTCTCTTCTCCACTGTTAGTGGGGAATGTAGACTGGTACAACCACTATGGAGATCAGTGTGGAGATTCCTCAAAAATCTTGGATTATTACAACCTTGGACGCACAAAGGCCTGAGTTTGATCCCCAGTACCACAAAACAAAACAAAACAGAACTTGGATTAGAGATCCCATTTGACCCTGCTATTCCCCTGCTAGGGATATACATGAAAGAATTACAAGATTCTTATCATAGAGACATATGCACTCCCATGTTTATAGCAGCTCAGTCTGTGATAGCTAAATCTTGGAACACCCCAAATGCCCATCAACTCTAGACTGGATAAAGATGTGATTTTTCTATAAAATGGAGTATTACATTGCCACGAGGAATGATAAGTTTGAGTCATTTATATTCAAATGGATGTACTTTTAGGACATACTCATAAATGAAATAAATAGGTCACAGATCTGTAAATATCGTATCTTTTCTCTGGTGTGAGAAACTGAAGAGGTAAGTGAGCTCTAGAATATATGGCAGATATTGTGAAATAGAAAATATTCAAAGGGAAATGGGGTGTAGGTGTAACAAGGGGAAGAATAAATATGTTGATAATAAAGGGAAACAAAGCTTATGTATATAGGGACAGGGAGTTGTAAGGTGGGTGGGGAATGGGAAATAATGAGAACTAAATTGTGTCACATACTGGTACAAATTGTCAATATTGTGTCTGATCATGATGTGTATATATATATAATATACCAATAAAGATTCAAATTTTAAAAAATTTTAACAAAGGGAATGACATTTCAAAGTATACAGTCTACCATAAATTTTGCTACCATGATCTTCACTGAGAGGTCTGCTTTTTTTAGTAAATCACTTAAAAATAAACCATATGGGGCTGGAGATTTGGCTCAGTGGTTCCAGCGCCTGCCTCACAAGCACAAGATCCCTGGTTCAATCCCCAGTAACCACATACAACAATACTGGGCATGGTGGCCATGCCCTCCAGCAATCAGTACCTCATACCACAGATGCCAGGCTTGGTGGCTCAAGCCTGTCATCCCAGCACTCGGGAGGCAGAGGCAAGAGGATTGCTGAGCTCCAAGGCTTGCCTGGGTTACATAGTGAGGTCAGGGCCAGCCTGAACTACAAAGTGAGACCCTGTCTAAAAAACAAAACAAAAAACATATGGACTAGTATCTCCTTCCATTGGTGTTAGCCCATCCACTCAAGGATGAAACCTCTCCCAGCTAGTGGCCAGAATCTCTTGGTTTTAGTATCTGTTCACTGGAATAAACTTTTCTTTTTATCACACTCACAAAAAATAAAAATAAGTCATACAGTTAAATCATATTTTGCAGTTACTCTTGGCATGCTCTTCTCACATGAGTTAAACTAATTCTATTCAGAAAATACATTTTCTTCCTTTTCATAGACTTAAATATTACCCCTGAGTTTTATTTTTCCTATATATTATAGTTGTTTCATTCTGCAATAAAAAATGCATTTTATTCAGTAAAAGCATGAAGGAGGCTTGTAAATAGCATCATTAAATTCAGAAATCACAGAATACCAACAATGTTTTTCTGTTTTTGACATATTTGGACACTGACAGGACATTTTTAGTACAGATAAGCACACTGAATAATCAACTTCATTCTAACCCCATTCCCTCATCAGTCTGTGTATCTTTTTTTTTTTTCTTTTTGAGACAGGGTCTCGCTTTGTAGTTCAGGCTGGCTCTGAGCTCACTATGTAGTCTAGGCAAGCCTGGAACTCAGCAATCCTCCTGTCTCTGCCTCCCGAGTGCTGGGATTACAGGCGTGAGCCACCATGCAGGGCACTGTGGTATGTGGTATTGATTGCTGGTGGGCGTGAGTCTCCATGCCCAGCATTGTATGTGGTTACCGGGGATCGAACTCAGGACCTTGCACTTGCAAGGCAGGCACCGGAACCACTGAGCTAACCCTCCGGCCCCCGTGTATATATTTTTGACCTTGTATCACATACCTTTGAATCTCTTCTTCCCCCTCATCCTTCAACTCCTCCAGAGGTCACCAAGAAAGCAGATAACCCTAAATAATGGCTTCTTTTTATGAGTAACAATTTTTAATACCTTTTAACCACATGGGAAATTTTGCTTTACTTGTGTAATTTGAACGCTCAGTATTTTCAGTACATCTTTAGGATGTTTCTTTGTTTTAAGGTGATGTTGTAGGGACGTGTATAAGAAGATAAAATATAGAAATATTAGGATACCATTTCAAGGGTTTGTCTTCTGTGTATTCTTTCAGAGAAGAAAAACTTGATTGTAATGCATGTATATATGTCATTTGAATCAACATTAAAATCAAGTTCTTCTTTGCTTTCTTTCTACACAGTGTATATTCCCAGGAAACAACACACTTCTTCCTTTATATGAGTTGCGACATGTAAATTCCCTGTGATCTGACACAATGCATGCGGTGTTTTAAAATAGTACAGCTAGTCATTTTTGGTAGCTAGTTTGTGCCTGGCATTTACCAACTTACCAAAGTTGAACCACTTGTCCGTAAGCACCAATGGACACGTCAGTGATGGAATCCCCATTTAAATCTCCATAGCCATCTAAGGACCTCCCGAAGAACTGAAGCCGACTCCTAAAGGCTCTATCAGAGCCCAAGATTTTCTGAAAAAAGCAAGTTTGGTGTGACCTTAGTGTCCAGTAGCTGAACCCGAGAAATGGCAACCTCTACATTGCTTCATTATATTCTCTATGCATCATTTCCCGGTGGTTTTTATCCTCTACAAAATTCCACTGATTTTTGAAAATCTCATCTTGTATGATCACTTTTTTTTTTTTTGACAGGGTCTCGCTTTGTAGTTCAGGCTGGCCCTCAGCTCACTATGTAGCCCAGACAAGCCTGGAACTCAGCAATCCTCCTGCCTCTGCCTCCCGAGTGCTGGGATGACAGGCGTGAGCCACCACGCCCGGCTGATCTGTATCACTTTTGTTGGGGGGGAAGGTATCGCGGCTCTAACGTGGGATCTTGCCCTGGTGAGGTAGGAGCGCTGCCAGTGAACTGCATCCAGACCATCTTAGTCACTTTCGCAGCCATATTTCCATCAGAAAGATAGCATGACAACCAGCATGAAAG
Organism: Thryonomys swinderianus; assembly: GCA_004025085.1. Lineage (NCBI taxonomy): Eukaryota > Metazoa > Chordata > Mammalia > Rodentia > Thryonomyidae > Thryonomys > Thryonomys swinderianus. The sequence goes on along the minus strand of PVIC010001341.1, from coordinate 87,287 downwards.
AGCGCAAAGGAGGAAGGACGGGAAGGAGGCCATCCCGGTCCGAGTTCTGCCTGTGTCCCGTCTTTCTCCAGTTCCACTCCTCTCTTAGTCAACCCCACCCCTGACTATATCTCTTATCCTCGAAATGTTATTCTCTATCCTAGATTTATTTTCTTATTTTCATTCTTTAGCATTTATTACTATGTGAAATACTTTATCTTTTTTAACCTATCCTCCCCCTTTGTTTCTTCTGTTACAGCAAAATTCTGTCTTTCCTACTCTTCATTGCTTCCATGGTTCTCGGAAGCTGGTAGGCTCATTGAATATTTTCTGAGTGAATGAGGGGAGATTGGAAAACAAGCAGGAAGGATTCTGCGTCCACGTGGTCCCCTCTGGTGTGACTGCGGCGCTATTCACACGTCACTGTATCACTGCGTAGCGGCTCATCAGTTACCTGGGAATACTTGGTGCGAACGGTGCCCCGGTAACCGTTGTAAACGTACACGGCCCCGGAATTCTGATTTTCTAACGGTGACCCCACGATCACGTCATTGTAGCCATCCATGTTGATGTCTGAAAGCGCTGCAATTGCTGAACCAAAGCGAGCATTTTCATTGCCCTCAGGGCCTTCCAGAAACTGGTGCTGATTCAAAACGCCCTTGCAAAACGGGGGTAAGAAAAGGGTAATTAAGGCAAACCTGTCAACTTGTAGAATCAGAGCAACTGATGTCCAAACCATTTTCAAAATGCTGAAGATGGACAGGCTTTTAAACATCAAACTACAAGTACTCCATTCCTAAGGAGAATTATAAATATGAACTTCAGTGGGGAAGGCCATGGGAAATCTGCTTATAAGCCAAGGTGAAAAGAGGTAATTTCCTTTTTTATAGTAGAACATCTTACATAAAAGCGTCCATTCATTTATCTCCATTCTCCTTGGTATCTTCACCTGTTCCAAACCGTAATTTAAAATTTCTCTGATAGCCAGGCATGGTGGCTCATGCCTGTAATCCCAGCACTCGGGAGGCAGAGGCAGGAGGATTACTGTGAGGATTCCAATCTAGCCTGGTCTACACAGTGAGTTCAGGGCCAGCCTGAGCTACAAAGCAAGACCCTGTCTCAAAAATTAAAAAAACAAAAAACAAACAAAAAAAAACTAAAAAAAAAACCAAACCTCTGATAAAGATGTAGTATCTTGAATGAAATTCAGTTAGGAACACATGCTAAATAAAACATAGTAATTTCTATCTTAAAAATTACTTGTAGGGACATTTTACTTAGAAATTACTTATAGTGGGGTAGGAAGTGGACAGTGAGATTATTCATAGTCCATTAAAAGAAACACTATGTAATACTGTACAAAGGAAAACATATTTCCTGGTAAAATACACAGTTTTTCCTCAGACTTTGTAATCAGTATACAAGTATTTAAATATTTTAATATTTCACAAGAAAGCCATGCTCTCCATAGTGAAACTGGTTCAGTGTTCATTCTCTTTTCTCTTACAATGGAAATTAATTTGGTCTTGATTTTAATGGGGTGTTAAGGATATTTTAATCTTTAACAATTAATGACAGCTTGGAATGTTTGACATGCAAGAAAAGTCTATGAAACTAGAGATTTACTATATTTTCAGGTAGATATGTCTTCCCTTATGGAATTAAATATTGTTTACATGTGGAATAAAACTGTTTTAATTGCTTCTCCTGAAAGGTTAAGTTTCAATTAATTTAAATCAATATGACAATATCAGAAGTGAAGAACCACAATCTTTAATATTACCATCATTCTCTCTTTTTTCTTCTATAGTTATCTAATTTTCATGTCAATCTGTGCCTTTAATTAGGTTTTTTTGTTTCACTGTGTTCATTATACTTACCTTCACAGATTTAGAAAGTTTAGCCTATCAGTTGGAAAAACTATGCTGTTCTTTGATGATGTGGGCTAAACTTTGAATTTCCAAGAGTTGGCCATATACCCCGTATACCCCAGATGGTATACTTACCATATACCCTAAGTAATAGTTTCACCACAAACTAGTGTAAAAAGCATCTGAAATTATTATCTTTTTATTTTTTACAATTATGATTCTTGGGAGATGAACAAAGTTTATATGTGTATATTTGTATATTTAAAATAGATGTATATTTATGAGGATCTTATTTATATAAAAGAATATACATTCTGCCGGGAGTGGTGGCTCACGCCTGTAATCCCAGCACTCAGCACTCAGGAGGCAGAGGCAGGAGGATTGCTGAGTTCGAGGCTTGCCTGGGCTACATAGTGAGCTCAGGGTCAGCCTGAACTACAAAGTGAGACCCTGTTTCAAAAAAAAAGAATATACATTCAAAAGCCTCTCATGGAAAATAGTAACAGTATATATAAATGGTATTCATGTGCAAATTAGTTACTCAAATTAATTCTGTCTAATGCAAATTAACTTTTCTTTATCACTATAGAAGCATTTTAGACTATCAGTTTAATCTTTTTTAAATTTATTTTTATTTTTTACCTTTGCAATAGTAAACAGGTAGACTCTTCCCTCCTCTTTCTTGAGGTCATTCATGTATGTTGGTGCACCTACCAAGAGCACATCTGTAATGGCGTCTTTATCCACATCAACTGAACACAGCACACTACCAAAATAGGAGCCAATCTGAAGTAGTAAAGTACATTAACCTTAGGGATCCTGAGATTTACAAACAAAATATATAATACTAAACTTCTGTTCATCCATTCAGTAGACAAAAACGGAATGTTTAATAGCTGTAAAGTATTAGGAACATAAATATGAGAAACAAAAACCTTTCCCTCCACCATCTGACACTTGGTTCTTAAACCTCACTGGGTCTGAGAATCGCTAAGAAAATATTTTAGGAATACAGATGCCTGAAACCAGCTTCTAGAAACTCTGATGAAATATCTACCACAAAATTCTGAAAGAAAAGCATTTTAAAATAAGCATTCCAGGTATTTCTGAGGTTGACAGGCCAAAGACCACATTCACAAAGGCAGCCCTTAATGTGAGGTACCTTGTAGAGAAAGGCAGGAGAAGCAAAGGCAGGGGGAATAAGTTACTGGTTTCTATGGCAAAATATGTTGTATGGCAGGCAAACTCTGAGTGGCCAGCGTAGAGGGGAGTCAGGACGCTCAGGAAGAGAAAGTATTATTTGAACTGCATCTCACAGAAGACAAGGAGAAGAAGAAAATGAAGAAGAATGGATGATATGTCCATGGGGCGGGTAAGGATCCACTAGATGGATCAGGGCGGGAGTAGATGCAGACACAGTGAAAGAGGCTGGGAGCCTGAGTGCGGCCTTTCATCCCATTCCATGTTCAATTCGCGTCCATGTGAACACTTTGTAAAGATTTAGAAATTGATAAGAAATAATTGCTTCCGTAACACAACCAGCTTTTTCTCAGAATAAGTACATAGTTTTGAAACATGTTAAAGAGGAGGGGGAAATGCATAAACAGTTGTTGATCGAGAAAGTCAAAACTCAGGTGTTATTTTAGAAAAGTCAGAGCAACTACAGGATCAGACTTAATTCCAGGGGACAGAAATATGCAGTTAAGATCTCTGACTCAAGGAAGGAAACCAATTTCTGCTATTGTCAGGGATGAGGGATGCTTGGTTTAAATAAACACAAAGCCCACAGATCAGAACTGCTTAGAAAAGAAACAGGAACCAGCACTCTGATATATAAAATAAAATAATAAAATAAAATAAATAAAATAAAATTAGATTCCACCAGCTAAATGTTGATATTTGTTGCAATGGGCCACACCAGAGTTCATCATAAGATCTGACCAAATGGCTACACATAAACAGAAAGCGGCAGGTAAAAGACTTGCCTGGCTTTTATTAATATCAAAGCCAACAGAACACAGTCACAGGCCCAGATGCAGACATTTCATTTTTATGATGTTATACTGTTTCCTTCTTATTTCCCCTCCAGATCCTTAGGTTCTAGCTACTTGCCTACAAAGTAGTGGTTAGGTCTCTGCCATCAAGACGAAGTAAAAATCACAACTCAATACTCTGAGCACCAAAAATAGGGTTGGAAGGGGCTTAGTGGTTAGCTTAGTGGTTCCTTAGTGGTTAGCTTAGTGGTTCCAGCGTCTGCCTGGCAAGCACAAGGTCCCAAATTTGACCCCCAGTACCACATAGCATAATGCCGGTTGTGGTGGCTCACGCCTGTAATCCCAGAACTCAGGAGGCAGAGGCAGGAGGATTGCTGTGAGTTCGAGGCTAGCATGGGCTACATAGTGAGTTCAGGGCCAGCTTGAATTACAAAGCAAGACCCTGTCTCAAAAAACCATATATGTATGGAAAAAAAATATGGGTAGAGGTAAAACCAAACAACAAAGGATTTGAGGCCAGATGGAATTAACTTGTAATGATAGTTTAACTCCAATAGAGCTGAATAATCTTCAAAAGGCAGCTAACCTATCAAAAACCTGTCAAAAATGGATGGTATATATTATAGCACAGTTGTGAATAATTAAGATATACAAATATGTTTGTATAATTTGTATAAGTTAAAAAATAAATTCAGAGTAGAAAGCCAACCATGGAAGTGACTCTCAGTGAATGGTAGCTCCCATTTTACCTCCCTAAGTTACCACGTGCTTCAATTGTCCATAAAATTTCACCTGTTAAACAATGATATGTACCTGGTCCCCTCTGTGAGTCTGAATAACCGTGATATTGTCATGCTTGTCAAGACTGTACACAATGATCTGGCCAGTATAATTTGCCCGAGGAGCACCAGCGACAAAGTAGACACTCTTTTCAGTAGATATTGAAGCCACAGAGTAACCTGCGGGAGGAATCACAGAGTTAGTGCCACTGACTCAGACAGGTAAAGCTTGCAAAGCTAGTAGAGCTGATCCAAGGTCCTCTTGTGTTGGTGAGATACACAGTCCCCATGCTTCCGAATTAACATGGAAAGTTCTTGCTGTGTTGAAAATGAACTGCTCCTGGCCTTTCTCATCTACCAATGTCCACCATAGGCAGGAATTTCCCTACAGAGACAGTCTAGATTCTGACTCACAATCTCTGACTTGAATTCTGTGTTTGCTGTTTACTAGATTGTTTAACTTTAAGCAAAGTGGTAGCCTCTGTGGTTGTAAAAGAGCTGTGGTAGGACATCAAAGTTTATGTGGGGAGAATAACTAGCCCAGGAACTTCTCCAGAAAAGATGCTCAGACAAACAAAAATACTAGCAACTCTAAAATAATATACAGCTACAACTTAGTTACTGACTTTTAAAAAAATATTTCCCATTTTGAGACACACAATCATATTCCAAGAATTGCAACTGACTAAGCAGCCATACGAGATGTATGTATAAAACACAGTGCTTCATTAAGTGGCTGTGGGAGGAAGCTTCATGGCAAAGAGACATCTTGTATATAAATATTGAGTATGCACATTAGCAGGCAGCCCGTGGGCTTGGCTAAACTGACCAAGATTCAACAAGGACCTGCTTTAAAGGAAGGAAATTTTAGTTTGCTGAGCCAAACACTCCCATGCTTTACCTAAATACGAACTGTGGTTTCTATCTTGCAAAATTTGGTCGAAGGCTTCTTTAGGAAAGATCAAGTGTCCGTGGGAAGCCTTCTGGACAACAGTCCCACGCCAGTCAAAAGCTCCCACTGCACCTAACATCAGAATATCCTAAAATAATTAGAAAAGGAAGATCATTAAGCAAATCATCTTTAATGTATAAGAATGAAGAGTAGGCAAAACAATGAAATAAATTGTATTTAAGGAAAATAAGCATTAAGGAAGCGAAACGTATCTTAATAAATGATGTATTTCAAGATTGTTTCAATAAATTCATACTGGAAAACAAGCCTTAACATTGACTACGCTATCTTGTACTTGCTCTGACATGTGAATGATATACATAAATCTTTACAGTGAGCAGAAGTTACAGAGCCATCTTCAAATTTCCACTGAAATTCATACACTTGCGTATTTGGAGCCCTTCTGAGCTTCTAGAAAGGAGTCAGAAGTGAAATCTCTACCTGCACATTTCACTGGAAGAACCTCAGTGGACATGACACATGCTTGAGTAATAGGAAGTGCTGACCAGAGGAGGGAGAGGCACGCGCTGCCCTCCGGCAGGCCTGGTTCTGACCTACTCCACTTTCAACACCCTCTCGTCAGTCTCTCTCCAGAGGTCCTCTAGCATCTATTTTGGTATTCCATTTACTTAATAATACTGTAGCTATCAAATGCCCCTCCAGCTGTGGTAACCAATCTACTGGAAGGAAAACAGGCAAAGGCTTTTCTTACGTCAGTGGTCAAGGAAATCAGGCTACTTTGTATGGACTCAAACCTTATCTGAGTAGTCAAAGATGGAAATCACCAAAGATGGTGTACAGGAGAGCAAGGATGATGTTATTTTTGCTCTTATTTGAAGATGTAATAATGTACTCAAGATGAAGCAATTTTTAATTAAATAGACCAGTGCTTTTCAAAGCCTATCATAGCAGATAATGTACAGAATCATTTCTAGTTAGCTTTCAGTTATATGCAGTTGCCCTATTTGTGCCCCAATAAACAAATAAGGCTATAAGCATTGATAACTTAATAATTTTGTTATTTTTAAGTTCTGATATTAAATATTAGAAAATATGGATATGACTTTGGACTAAAAATAGTAAAGAGGGAAATCATGTGTCCCAATTCTGAGGATGAGAGACCAAGAAATTATGCAAATGACATAATAAAATCAGGGACTCTGGAGGTTCATGAATGAATTCCTGGGAATGTGGAACATTTCATGCAATTTTATATGAAAATCTCTGTGCATAGACTCAGCTACATTTTTTGCTATGGTGAATAGTCCTCCCTAAGGATTGCTCATCCAAAGAAATTTAGCACCTTTTACTCAAAACAGAGAATGAGCAGTTCTGGTCCTCTGAACTGTCCCTGAGTTCATATTTTCCTTAAACACTTTTCAGGACCTCACATCTTTTTGCTCTTTGTACTACTCCATTCATCTCCCGGAAAGAATTAGGATCGGAGGCAGAGAATGAGAACGGAGGAGGACATTTCTGACAAAGAAGAATGAACTTATAAGAAGACAGTGACATACGCCAATTCCATCTCATATTTCCTAACTCTTTAGTTTTCCAACTATTTTGTCTCTTACAAAATGATAATATGGTGTCTCAGAAGGCAGGAATGTCAGGGATGACAAGAGTTGGTGCTTTTGACAAATGTTTGCAGCAGTTAATTGATTCAAAGGAAATTCCTAAGGGGATTGTACTGTGAATTACTATAGTGCTTGTGTCCTGGAGCATGTAAAGTATTTCATGTACATTATTTTTTCCCATACAAAACTCTTTGGCAATAGGGAAGGGAAGACATTGTTACCCTTGATGATTCAGATGGTAAACAAGCAGCACAAAGAAATCTAATAACCGTGAGTTCTATGGACCAGAATTGTGGTCACTAAGTCACTGTCTGTCTATCTTATTTTATGTCTCGCTACTATCTGGAAGTTTCATGTCAAACTACTTATGAAATTATCTGATATACACACATTTTGAGGAGAGTAATCTGTGCTGAATCCTACTTGTGACATTTCCAGCTGGATGTTCTCTCCTCCTTGAACAGTACCTAGGAAATACCAGTTTCAGAAATTATATTACTATCAGCAATTTAAACTCAAATTTTCAAACTTAGGCACACATCTGCACACATATACATCCCCTCACACGTTCAGTGTTCTAATGTCCACACAAAAAATATATAGCAGAGGATTCTGGGAAAAGAAAAGTACTAAGAAAGTCTTCTAATGGATTAGAGAAATCAACAAAACTTCCAAGGTAGTGTTCAAAGTTAACTTTACTATTAACTGGGCATTGATGTATTTAACAGGATATCCATGGAATTTCTATTACCAGACAACCCTCAACCAAAGAAGGCTAAGAGGTTAAGATGAAAAGTGAAGTCATGGTTTTATTTTTAATGAAAATAAAAAGCTAAGAAACTAATTGAATTTTTAGCTTTCAAATGTTGATAACCCTGAACTACAAAGCAAGACCCTGTCTCAAAAAAAACTGTTGGTACCACTAATGACACAATATCTTAGATGCAGTTATAGGGGCTAAGTGGTTGACTTATGGTGAGGACTATGCTGAGAGATATTTGGATTAGCCACCAGGAACCAAGATTCAGGAGTGAGTAGAAAGTTTACCAGTTGGTAAGTGTGTCCTAGCTAAATCCTAGACTGACACTGTAAGAAAGAAGAAATTGTACTCTATGCTGCACTCTTATTTAGAAGATGTAATAATGTACTCAAGATGAATAGAGGCAATTTTTAATTAAATAGACCAGTGCACTTCAAAGTGTATCATAGCAGATAATGTACAAAGTCATTTCTAGTTAGCTTTCAGTTAAATGCAGTTGTCCTATTTGTGCCCCTATAACCAAATAGGGTTACAAGCATTGATAGCTTAATAATTTTGTATTATCTCAGGAAAAATTAGGTCTTGATAAGAATTTAGACAACTTATGAGTATCACTTAAGAGTGTCACAATTTAAGAGATTTGAGAAGTAATAAACTGTTGGGATAGAAATTTCAGTCAACAATCAGGAGGTCAAGATTTGATGATAGTGATGAGCTTTTATAATTTATACAATTCCTTCTGAGTGGTACTTGATGGGGAGGTGCTCAATAAAACACCTTCCTCTTTGTTGAGAGTCAGCTGTACTTGTCATCTGGAACTAGAATTTGACTCATATGAGACTTTTTACCCACTTTAAAGTGTTCCAGTCCTCCATATTTTGAGCTTCTGGATACCTGGTATTTAGACACTGATTAGATTTCCCAAAGCCACAAAAGTAAATTATTTTAGGTCCAATAAATATGTCTCAAAAATGAATGATTGAAACTTTTCACTATATTTTTATGATTTTTCAAATTAGCTTTATTGGAACTTTTTTCTTTTTTCCTCTCTCTCTGTCTCTCTGTCTCTCTGTCTCTCTCTCTCTCTCTCTTTCCCTCTCTCTCTCTCTCTCCCTCTCTCTTTCTTTTTGAGACAGGGTCTTACTTTATAGTTCAGGCTGGCCCTGAGCTCACTGTGTAGCCCAGGCAGACCTCAAACTCAGAAGTCCTCCTGCCTCTGCCTCCCAAGTGCTGGGATTACAGGCGTGAGCCACCACACCTGGCACTGTGGATGTGGTACTGATTGCTGGTGGACATGAGTCACCATACTCTATATGTGGTTGCCAAGGATCAAACCAAGGAACTTGTGCTTGCTCTGCAGGCGCCAGAACCACTGAGCTAAATCTCTGGCCCTACTGGTACATTTTATACATACATTATGATCACATTCAATATTGAGAATTTGTACCTGTATATGACACATGTTGATTCTCATTTTTCTCATTTCTCTGCTCTCCCCACTCTCCCGTATTTTTATAATTTTAAAAGAAAAGCATGTACATTTATTATCTACAAATTCAAGAACTTCAGAAATTATGTAACATGGTATAGAAGATAAAACTGATTATGATATTGCTAAATTGTAAGTTATAATAACTTATCTTACGAGCTGTGTATAAACCTGTTTGTTTCTAAGTAAGCTCTCTAAAATTAAATATTATCAAACTCTTCCATGTTCTCAACAAAACATAATAGTGGTTGAATTTATATCTTTAAATAACTAAATTAGAAATAGCTTCTTATGTTTCCTGGCCATTTATACTGTGTCTTTTATAAATTACTTTGTCTATTTTTTCTGACTGATCTGTAGGAGTTGCTCTTATACAAGGTATACAAGTTAACATCAACAGGTCTACAATGTGATAATGAAATAACAAACACTTAGAAACTTGGCAGGAGAAAATTCTTGAAAGACACTCTTTACCTTCAATGCTGAAAATGTGTTCTCCTAATGTCCCAGCCTTTTCTAGGAGAGCTGCTTCATCAGACACGTTGAAAAAGAATCTTTCTGTGGGAACACTAGCAATTGCTTTGATTTCTTTTATTAAATTTTTAGTATCAAGGGCATTTCTGTTTAAGTACCCAAGAACCTAGAGAATAATAGAAGAGGGGAAAAGATCATTCCTCTGTACTCATTTTTCCGTTTGCATATTCTAGTGTATTTCTGAACACTAGAGACCCTCTGGAGAAGCAAATCAAGGGATAGCTCTATAACCATACATTAAGTAGACAGGACTGCAGATCAACATAAAGAAGAGCCAGAAAAAAAAATTTATAATGAACTAACAATCAGTGAGAAGGAGCAGGCTTGAAAAATGATGCAATCTAGGAACATATATCCATCAACTACAAAGCAAGACAAAGAAAAGCTACTTACTGCTATGCCAAATCTTAATATATCATCGTTGTTGCATTGCTCAATCACAGATTTCAACTTTGAACCATCATGTGATTCTCCGTCGGTTACAACTACCATTACCTTGGTAGCACCTGGTCGACCACCAGAAGCTGCTGAATAAGCGAAAGTTCTGTGACAAATAGAAGACTTGCCATCAATAGATGAAGTTAATATGTTTGAAATAAAAATAAGAAACTAGCTCCTTTAAGCCCAACTGATGATGAGTTAGAATTAGAATTATGTTGATATTGGTATTCAGAGCACACTACTGGATTTGTTTTTGCTTGACTGTTTTCAACACCAGTTGTAGAATAACATAAAATCAAAATTCTTGTTTGACATTAAAAAATACTTCCATGGCATATGTGTATGTATATGTGTGTACGAGAGTTTACTCCAATATTCCTTGGAATAATTTCTTATAAGAAAATTAAATTCTACAGAAAGAAAATAAAAGAGCATGTATAAAGGGGGTGAAGAGGTATGGGTGGGTAGGGATATGGGTAAAAATGAGAATTAACTTGTGTCATATACTGGTACAAATTCCCCAATGTTTTATGTGATTTTGAGATGTATATAAATTGTACCAATAAAGAATTCAACTAAAAATAAACAAATTTAAAAAAAATTAAATTAAATTCATTAATACTAGTCAACAGAGCAAAGATATACTGTCATAAACTTATTGGACTTGTGTTTACTTTTTCAACACAATTCTTTTTTAAACATGATAAAATGTTCAACAATTTCAAAAGGCATACACAAAAATTTGACACTAAACCTTTACTACACAGGTAACCACTAGTCTCTTATACTCCTAGAAAATATTTTCTTTATTGTGTACCCTGTAAGCTATTACATAAATAGGATATATTTTAAAAACAAGTAGATATTTTTTATTCTTACAGAAAGTTTCAAAATCAGCACATATAAAGCCCCCATTCTTTTATGTCTACATAATATTTCATTATTTTGAGGCACCACTGAGTTTATTTAACTTATTCTTCATTACTAGAAATTTAGGCTATTTTGACATTTACAAGGAATGCTTTAACAAATATTTCCATGTATGCATTTTTTCTATACTTTAAAAAATATATCAGTAAGATAAACTCTTAGTGAAATTAATTCCTGACATTTCTATCAATATATATTAGCATTTTTGTAATAGTAAGAAAGTAATTACCTGTTCTTTGATAATGAAGACTATTAAAAAAAAATTTTTTTTTTGAGACAGGGTCTCGCTTTGTAGTTCAGGCTGGCTCTGAGCTCACTATGCAGCCCAGGCAAGCCTCGAATTTAGCAATCCTCCTGCCTCTGCCTCCCGAGTGCTGGGATTACAGGCGTGAGCCACCACGCCCGGCATTGTGGTATGCGGTATTGATTGCTGGTGGGCGTGAGTCTCCACGCCCAGCATAGTATGTGATTACCGGGGATCGAACTCAGGACCTTGTGCTTGCGAGGCAGGGGCCGGAACCACTGAGCTAACCCTCCTGACTATTAAATTTTTAAAAGTTTGGTTAATTGAGAAATAATGTAAAATTTCCCTTAGTTTATTGATTGTCTTTTGGATTTCAATGTATAGAAATTTTATGTGTTCATGTTAATCAAAGCCATTAATCTTGTTCTTTGCTTCTTTTATTTATAACATAAAATTTCACAGATTTATTTCCAAAAAATTTTTTAAAATTGATTTTATTGTTACCTTTTACTTAGACATCATGATCACACTTGATATTGAGAATTTGTACCAGTACCTAACATGACTTAATTCTCATTCTTTCCCATCCCCCTGCCCTCCCTACAACCCTCTGCTCCCTATATACATTAGCTTTGCTTCCTTTTTTTGCCATCAAATTTTTCTTTCTTATCTTTACTTCCTCCTACCCCATTTTCTCTTTGAATATTTTCTATTTCACAATATCTGCCATACATTTTAGAACTCATTTACATCTTCAGTTTCTCATACCAGAGAAAAGATATGGTATTTACACAACTGTGACTTATTTATTTCACTTATGGATATGTCCTCAGGGTACATCCATTTGAGCATAAATAACTCAAATAAGATGTGGGGTTTTTTTTTAACCAAAGATTTTATTTTAAAATCACAAGTTTTATAAGCCTTTAATAGTTTGATTTTTTTTAGATTTAAATTTTTGGTCCAGGTGAAATCCCATTTTGATATGAAGAGTAAAGCAGTTTTCCAGCTTGATTTTGTTTCTAGATACCTGGCTAGTTGCCCAAGAATTTACTTTCTTTCTGTCTACTGGACTGTCCTGTTACACATTCTTTCTGAGTAATGTTACCTACTATTTTGGATAAACTACCACCTATATGATAGTTCACTATCTGTGTATTTTCTGTTCATCTGTTTCACCTTCAAATTTATATGTTCAGTATTTGTTAGATGTTTTTACCTGAATATGTCAGGAGTATTCTAGATCAATCTGCTTAAAACTGAGCTTATCATTTATTTACTGAAATATTTTATGTATTTTAATTATAAAAAGTAGAAATGTAGTAATATTTTCCATACATATTTGAATTACAATACTCATCAAATCCTTTTTGAGTAAAGTATATCCTTTGTGACATATTGTAGATTTCAAGTATGTTTATGAAGTTTTGAGGACTGAGACAGTACCTCATTTAATTTTGATTCCCTGAAGATCTTGGAGCAATAAATTGCATCCTCAAGCATTGAGAACTAAGGTAAATGAAAACATGACAATATTTATTCAAAGTGTCAGAAATTTAATGAGTATTTTAGGGAGATGGAGGAAGGGAAGAAATAGGAGAGAGAGGGAGAAAAGAGTAACAGGTTTGATGTTTCTTCTGGCAATGGGGGAAATCATGTTAACTTGAGAAAAAGTGCCAGTACAGGGGGCAAAAGCAGTTTTGTAGATGATGAAAGCCAGGCTAGTCCTTTCTCAACAGAGCGTGAGCATTACCTTGGAGAGAGTCTTTCCAGGCTCCTGGCTACTTCCAGTGGCAAATGCCACAGCCACCCTCCCTGCTGAAAACGGGGACCCTCAGCAGGTTCTAACCCTCATGAGGTCACCTGGAAAGGACACTTAGCCCAGTGACAGCTGACACCCTGAATGGCAGCAATGTATGAGGTGACTTGACCCAAAATGACAACTTAATAGAGTCAAGAAAGATTGGAGCAGTTATATCTTCTCTTCAGGGGAATCTGCCTTCGAGACATGTGAGGAGAGTCAGCAGTTGACAGGAACAGCAACTAACACATACACAGAAGAAGAAAGAAGAGATATAATGGGAAAGTAGGAATGGAGATGGGAGGATGTGGTGACCGAGCAAAGGTGTGATCTAGAGAGAAAAGGAAAATTGAAAATAATGGGAAAAATAAAGAAAATAATGGGAAAAATAAAGAGTTGTTTTGTCTGAATGACTACAAGGGCAGACAGCAGCGTGAACCAAAGTCATAAGGAGAGGCAAGGGAAAAAATAAGGCCATCGGGGCCGGAGGGTTAGCTCAGTGGTTTGGGTGTCTGCCTCGCAAGCACAAGGTCCTGAGTTCGATCCAGTAACCACATACAATGCTGGGTGTGGAGGCTCACACCCACCAGCAATCAATACCACATACCACAGTGCCGGGCGTGGTGGCTCAGGCCTGTCATCCCAGCACTCGGGAGGCAGAGACAGGAGGACTGCTGAGTTCGAGGCTTGACCTGGGCTCCATAGTGAGCTCAGAGCCAGCCTGAACTACAAAGCGAGACCCTGTCTCACAAAAAAAAATAAGGCCATCTTAGGACATACTGAATTTGATAAGTGAGACAGCACTCGGAATACAGAGATCCAGCATCAGCTAGAAGTGTGTGCAACTGATGCGAGAGTTCAGGTTGACAGCATAGCAATGGGGTGACCCACACAGAACTGATGCTGATGCCAGGGGAGGGGAAACGGTTCCTCAGGGAGAAGGGTTATGAGAAAGAGAAGCCTCTGTTCAATGGAGAAAGTGCCAATGAAGAGACAAAAGTTGCTGACAGAAAGTTGGCAGGGATCCCAGAAGTTTATGGTGTGACTGCCGGGTTCAGAAGAGCAATGTTTGTTAATCTTTATCAAATGTTCAGAGGAGCTAATGGATGAGCCTTGAGGCGTGACTACTGGGCTAGAAGGATCCACAGGCCATGCACATCTAGCAGAAGAGCTATAGGTTTCTGGGGAGTAAAGGGAGTGATTATAGATTTTTTTTCAGGGAATTGTGGTATTGGAAATAAGCTATTCACAAGATGAAAAAGGCACAAAGTACGTTGAAAAAGGAGACAAGTACATTGTTCTCATTTTATTTAGTAATTGAAGAAGGCCGGGAATTTAGTTGAGCAGCACAGTGCCTGCCTGTCAAGCGTGAGGTCTTGAGTTTGATTCTCCCCAGCACAAAAGCATGCAAAAAATTGAAGAGGGTAGAATATTTATAAGGGTAAATAAAGGTTGAGGTTATCAAGGTGAAAATATAGAGAAAAAGAAAAGATGAGAGACTGAGATAAGAATCAGGATGATGTTACGTAGTAGTAATATTCATACTTCCCACAGATTGTGATAAATATGAAAAACTCATTCAATTGAACCCAAGAAATTATGTTGAAAATTTTATGGCCCTTGATACTTTTCAATAATGCTCACTGGCTTAATTTGAGCGCTAATGGCTTAATTTGTGAAGTTTTGACAAATATTAAAGGGCAGATTTCTTCATTTCTTAGTATTTTAAGCTAAGATTTCCTCATTTCATTTAACTCAAGTGAAGGAATACAAATACCATGTCACCTCTTATTAAAATCCTACCATCAAATTTTTTTAGCTTCATTTCTGAAGTGCTTTCTCAAAGTATTCAAGTCAGTGCTCAGACATGTCTTCTTTATTAGTTTGGATTTAAGTGTGGCTTCCAGGCTTTCTTTTTGTTTTGTCTTTTTACTTGTTAGCACATGCATGGCATCAAAATGTTGGCCTTTAACATCAAAACTTACCTTGCAAATTGAATGGCTTTGACAGTGTTGGTGAGGTCCCCACCTGCCTGGAATGTCTGGGAAGTTGCTCGAATCATTTCATCCTTGGTTTTAAAAGTGTTCAAGTTATACACAACTCTTGGATCATTGGCATATTGAATTAAGGCAACCTTCAAGAGAGCAGAATCTTATTAACAGCTGTCATTGAGTTATAAATAATTTCTACTCAACCGGTTTAATAAAAATCAAAAGTGCATTTAGACATGGTCTGATAGCTTACAGGAACCACTTCCTTTTTTTCCTGATATATATTTCTTTCAGTGGAGTGACTTCTTTGGAGCCATCAGTGTTTAACAGTAGTACTGCTGGCAAGAAACATGATATGTAACAACCTACAATTTGGTTTTCAAGAGTAAAATTTTAGAATTTCTCATATAGCACTCCATAATATTTGATATTCATTAATGTTATAACAAAGTTTATAAAAGATTATAGTTGTAAATAAACTTTCTAATTACCAGTGGATATAGGGTGGCAAACAATTATAAGCAATCACAAATGGAGGGTTACATCTTTCCTACTGAGGTAATTATGTGGTGAAGAATCAGATACGAATAAAAATAAACCTAAATCCTCCCTGA
This sequence comes from Thryonomys swinderianus, assembly GCA_004025085.1. Classification (NCBI taxonomy): domain Eukaryota; kingdom Metazoa; phylum Chordata; class Mammalia; order Rodentia; family Thryonomyidae; genus Thryonomys; species Thryonomys swinderianus. The sequence goes on along the minus strand of PVIC010001341.1, from coordinate 71,331 downwards.
GGAACAGAGTCAATTTAGATTTCTCTGCTTTAGTGGGTTCCTCTCTAGCTGCCTTCTGTATCTCTGGAGGAAAGCTGCTAGACTTGAATGTGGGTTCAGGGATTTCAGTTTTTCCGAAAAAAATACCATGACAGAGAATCTTATTGAGAGACCTGAAAGAAAATGTCTTCTGAACAAGACATTTGGGGACATTTTCTACTCATTTAGTTCAAGAACTCAGAACCTTCTGTAATTGTCCTTGTTCTCAAGCACTGAGTTTATTCTCCACGTCTAGGAGATGGGGATTCCTGAAAGGAAATAGCAATATGGGATGAAGTGTAAGAGGTTTTCTGAAAGACCTTGAGATTCTCTGTGGCTACCATGAAAGGAAGGTAAGACAAAAGGGCTGCATTTCTGAGTTCATTTTCCTACTGTTAGCTGGAAGGCAGCATGCTAGCCACTGGGAAGATGGTAAGAAATACAGTATGCCTGGACCCCTTTCTTTAGCACAAGATGTAAGACTTCAGCCAGGGGAAAGGATTGAAAATAGTAAACCCCGGGGCCAGGGACTTAGCTCACTGGTTCCAGTGTCTGCCTTGTAAGCACAAGGTCCCGAGTTTGATTCCCTGTACCACACACCACAATGCTGGGCCTCACACCTGTAATCCCAGCACTCAGGAGGTACAGGCAGGAGGACTGCTGTAATTCGAGGCTTGCCTGGGCTACATAGTGAGGTCAGGGCCAGCCTGAACTACAAAGTGAAACCCTGTCTCAAGACAAGAAAAGAGAAGAGTAAACCCTATGATGCAGCCCTAAACTTTTTGTCAGAGAAGAGAACTTAATTCCCAGAATTCAAAGATAATCATTTTACCAGCAAGGAGTAAACAAAAGAAATTCATTACTAGTATGTGGACACAAAAAATATCCAAATTTCAAAATGCATTAATAAACCCATGGTTGAGAAGACCCAAAACTGTCAACTATGAAAGTATCAAAATGTGAGATTCCCATACCCTGTGCCTATTTCAAAAACAAAACTCTACACTGTCTTCAAGAATTCTACTAAACCTAACTTCCAGCAGTTTTAATGTTTCTGTTTTAATATATATAGATCTCTTACCCACTTTGATTTCAGTTTAGTGCGTGGTGAAAGATATAGCACTAATTTCACTCTTTGGCAGGTTGATACCCATTTTTTGCAGCCATTTATTCAAAGGCTATCTTTCCTCCTGTGAATGTCTGGTTCCTTTGTTCAAGATGAGGTGGCTTAGGTTATCTGGGCTTATTTCTGCATCTTCTAGTCTGTTCCACTGATTCTCAGGTCTACTTCTTTGTCAGTGCTATGCTATTTTTATTCATGTTGACATCATACTCATAAGTCAAATAAATAGGAGACAGATGTGTAAATACCGTATTGTTTCTCTACTGTGAGAAACTTAAGGTATAAATGAGGTTCAAAAAAAATGACAGGTATTGTGAAATAGAAAATGTTCAAAGGGGAACTGGGGGAGGGTCTAAGAAGAGGAAGAAAAAATTTGATGGTAAAAAGGAAAACATGGAAACAAAGCTTATGCATATAAGGGGTGGGGGAGTTAGGGAAGCAAGGGAATGAGAAAAATGAGAAGATACTTCATGTACAGGTATAAATTCTCAATAATGAATATGATCATATTATATTCCTAAATATGTACCAATAAACACAATAAAGGAAAAAACCCTCTAAGGTTCACAGCAAAGTCATAGGCAAAATAATAATTAAAATAATAAAATTAATAGCAGAACAAGTCTCAATTAACTTTGAAGATTACCATTAAATATATTTAACATAGGGATTTAGCAAATGTAAAAATTATACCTTTGTTTCTAACATTATTTACTCAGGAAGAATGCTATATATAGCACACTACTGATATTCATACCTGTGTCTTTCTGGGGCCTATATCCAGACCTTGTACAAATTTTTCCAGAAAGTTCTTCACTGCATCCCAAGGATAAATACTGTTTGATTCATCACACACAACCACAACATCTACAAGGGAAGGGCAGGCTACGTAGGAAAAGACAGAAGACACATATTTTATGGTAAGTCAAATTTTATATGAAAATGTGGCTTGCAGATGTATTTGGTAGGATTTGTGAGACCCCCCCCCCATACCATTTAAATGCAAAGAGTTGTGATTCCGACCTTCAAAGCATTTACCACTTACTCTGAATTGCAGGTGCAAAGCTGGCCAAGTGCTGAAAGTCAGGACTGACATCAGAGCAAACACCAGTTGTGTAGTACTGACTGCCACACTGCTGGGCCCACAGAGGACCACACGTCTTTGAAGAAAGAAAAAAATGTGAATGAAAAAACAATGGATATGTTTCCCTTTTTGCTCTCTATTTGTGGAACCCAAGAATCACTTCTGTTCTTTTCCAAGACCCTAGGAATTGTCAACTCTGAAAACCTGCAAATGTCTCTGATGGATAGCATCCACATAAGAGGCCAGACATGATGGAGAAGACTCATGGGCAGATGCCCTGGGCCCAGTGGCAAGCCTTGCGGCAGACATAGAGGCAATGGCACCACTGAGGGTCAGATCAGAGGAGTGAGGAGCCCCTGAGCTTGCTCACCTGGCTAGAGTAGGGCTGTTTTCCTCCAGAGGACATCCAGGAAGAAACAGAATTGGAGGCGAGTGTTTGTCTTAGTCACTTAGGCTTCAGTATAAGATGAAGATAGTCACAGATATTGCCCATATAGAGAATGAATGGCCTGTACATACAGAGTGCTCAGAAGATCTTTAGGGAAACAGAAGCGCTACATACTTGTTAGCCAGGCTCACTGCTGTTTTTGTTTTAACATCAATCCCCCCACCCCTTCATACTCAGAAGCACAGATCCTAGTGTCTCTAAGGGCCAGAAAAGAACTCCCCAAGAATATTTGAAACCTGTGTAGACACCACTATGAATGAGGAATCAGTCTGTCTTGTACAGGGACAAGCCACTGTATCCCTGCCTACCCACTGCTGTGAAGCACATGCCCAAGTTTCTCTTACTGAGTGATAGGAGGAAAATTTTGTGTGAAATGTTGGGTGTGAAGGCACACGCCTATAATTCCAGCATGTAGATGTCTGAGGCAGGAGGATTGCTGTGAGTTCAAGACCAGTGTGGGCCACACAGAATTTAAGGGCAGCCTGAACTACATACTAAACCTTGTCTCAAAACAAACAAATAAACAACAACAAAACCAACTCTATAAACCATCCAAACACAAAGGGGGTTCAAGCACTGCCAGTTTTTAACTGCTATAACGTGTTTACTTTGACTTCACAAGCCCTTATTTTCACTTCTAAGTTATTTGCTGCCAAAATTGGCTGGTATTTATCTCCTTGTCCACATCCTCCTTACGGTGATTCTTACATTAACCAGTCTAATTCTCTCCTCAGTAGACCTTGACTGAATGCCAAGAACTTGCCATTCAGTTGTGATCAAAGTATATGGGAACATTTGATTAAATAATATTACCATCACTAGGTATTTTTTTTTCATTTAGAGAAGAGAAGTAGGAAAGAGAAGCCTAAAAATTGTTTAGTTTCACATTGTCTAAAGGTGTGGATCATATGTCAGACATTATGCAAAGCACTGATTTTATGTAAAGACCAATTATCAAACATGAGTAGGAAAGTGTGAATTTACAAGAAGCCACTGGAAAAAGAAAGGGGAATTTATTTGACCCCATTTAGCTGGTAGTAGTTCAATAGTTAGAAGCAACTGTGCTTATATTTCATGCTTGATGAACAAGGCACTACTCTCCTCTTGTAAACCTGGTTTTACCAGTCAGGGAAAAGGTATTATCAGTGTTTCTGGCTAGTTTACCAAACAACAGAGCCTCATTATGGATTTCTATATCTGCATTACTGAGGTGTTTTATTTTTAACCTTGAAAAATAACTAGTGAAAGTACTCAAGAATAGAATTCTTGTATAAACAATGGAAAACAGCATTAAGAAGTTGAAATTAGAATATGCCAGTTGTTAATGCCAAGGCATTCTTGCTTTAAGCCCAGAATTTAAGAAGCTCGAAAAAAATGTGATGATTGTCCCTCTTTTCCACAAAATTCTTAAAAATGTCATAAGATTTTGACCTTTTAGGTATGTAAAGAACACTTTTCTTTCTTCCTCTCTTTCTCCATCTCTCTGTCTGTCTCTCTGCCTTTTGGCTTGCTACACTGACTGTTAAATTAATCTCAAATTCTCTTCCAATTTTATTTTACTTTATCTGGAGTTGATCAGTATAATTTCTGAACCACATTCTTAATTCTTAATTCTCAATATATTCCTCTTCCTGAGTTATCCAACCTTAAAAGCAAACAAAAGCATAAAAGCAAACCTATTATAAATATTTTGGAATATCATTAATTATGAAGTTTCAATTTAATATTCATTTCTGCACTGATGTAATGCCAATTATAACCAGTGTTTAATTTACTTAATGGTACCAAGTACAAGTCTATAACTTCAAATAGAATGACATTGTTCAAAATTTTTAGAATAATCCTTTTTTTTGAGACAGGGTCTCACTTTGTAGTTCAAGCTGGCTCTGAGCTCACTATGTAGCCCAGGCAAACCTCGAACTCAGAGCAATCTTCTTGCCTCTGCTTCCCAAGTGTTGGGATTACACGCATGAGCCACCACGCCCGGCACTGTGGTATGTGGTATTGATTGCTGGTGGGTATGAGTCATCACGCCCAGCACTGTATGTGGTTACCGGGATCGAACTCAGGGCCTTGCGCTTGTGAAGCAGTAGGCAGGTGCTGGAACCACAGAGCTAAATCTCCAGCCCAGAATAATCCATTTTAAAGTAGGTTCTTAATCTGCATGTTAATAGTATAGATAAAATGCATGTTAAAAGTATAGATAAAATTATTGTGAAGTAAATGATGTTTTTTGAGACAATTTTAATGGGGTTATACAACTAGGCTATTCCTATGTGCATCAGAGGATGTTTCAAATAAGACTGAGTTTTTAATTCGTCTTTCAAATTATTTCTGGTGTGTGATGTTTTATATTTTTTTATTTTGTCAAATCTTTTCACCAGGGCCAGAGGGTTAGCTCAGTGGTTCCGGCGCCTGCCTCGCAAGCGCAAGGTCCTGAGTTTGATCCCCGGTAACCACATAGAATGCTGGGCGTGGAGACACACCCACCATTAATCAACACCACATACCACAATGCCGGACGTGGTGGCTCATGCCTGTAATCCCAGCACTCGGGAGGCAGAGACAGGAGGATTGCTGAGTTCGCAGCGGCTTGCCTGGGCACCATAGTGAGCTCAGGGCCAGCCTGAACTACAAAGCGAGACCCTGTCTCAAAAAAGCAAAAAAAAAAAATCTTTTCACCATTTTCCTTTATTGTTTCTTCTACTAGCTTTAAATTTAAAATTTTTTCTTCAGAAAATTTCCATTTTATTCTAGCTTTTTATATGAACTCTTTAATTCACTTGAAGGTTTATCTGATTATGTGAATAGTTAATAAACTTCAGCTCTCTTGTTAATTAAGGCATTCTGTTTTACTGATTTTAGAGACTATTTCATAACATCTTAGAAAGTAAATGAGAGGAAAAACTGCACCATGCCTTAAATACATATCAAATTAGCCACCTATTATAGCAAGTGATTAGAAACAAAAATACTCTTTGGTTTGAAGCCTAATTTCTGAGGTAACAGTACTGAACTTGAATGCTCCTTCCAGAAGCAGAAATGAGAACTGGAATTTTGATGTTATCAGCAAAGAGTAAGCACACGTTCCAAGGGCAAAATATCAGTGTTCTTTTCGATTCCTTTTTTCCTCAAAACATTTTGTGATGATGGTTTGGCTGAATAGCTCAGGATTCCACACATGAACAAGCTGTAATTTTGTACTGGATGTCTAGCGGCATCACTGACCCAGAAGTAAGCTCTCGTGCTCAAACCTCAAGATCTGAACTGATGAAGGAGTGAAGAGAAAACCCCAACTACAGACTTTCTCGAGAGGGGTGAGGACTTGAGAAGTAAACTCACCAGAAACCCTCCGGTTCCCACATTCCTTGTGAGGGTCAAGCCAAGACTCATGTTGGTTTTCACCTCAGTCACATTCTGGATGCTGGTTGACGCTGTCAGAAGGAAAGGGTTTTTTTTTTTTTAATTGATTTTATTGGTACATTTTAAATACGTTGTGATCACAGTCAACATTAAGAATTTGTACTAGGTGCTATTGTGAAAGGGACTGACTCCCCAATTTCTCTTTCAGTGAGTCTGTTGTTTGTGTAAACAAAAGCTGTTGATTTTTGAGCGTTGACCCTGTATCCAGCAACACTACTAAATTTGGTAATTAAGTCTAGCAGTCTTTTGGTTGAGTTTTTAGGATCCTCTAGATAGAGTTTCAGATCATCAGCAAATAATGACAGTTTAACTTCTTCCTTTCCTATCTTTATTCCTTTTATATCTTTGTCCTGCCTAATTGCTATGGCTTCCATCACTATATTGCTATGGTTTCCATCACTATATTGAACAAGAGTGGTGACAATGGGCATCCTTGTCTCGTTCCTGATGTTAGTGTAAAAGATTTCAGTTTTTGCCCATTATGTATGATGCTGGCTGTTGGTTTCTCATAAATAGCTTGTATTAAATTGAGATAAAGTCCATCGATCCCAATTCTCTGTAGGGTTTTGATCATAAATGGGTGTTGGATTTTGTCAAAAGCTTTTTCTGGGTCTATTTAGGTAATCATATGGTTTTTGTCCTTGAGTCTGTTAATATAGTGTATTACATTTATTGATTTACATATGTTGAACCAGCCTTGCGTCCCTGGGATAAATCCGACAACAATAAATGCTGGCGAGGCTGTGGGGAGAAAGGAACCCTTCTCCACTGCTGGTGGGATTGCAGACTTGTGCAACCATTGTGGAGATCTGTGTGGAGATTTCTCAGAAAACTAGGACTAGGGGTCCCATTTGACCCTTCTATCCCCCTTCTAGGAATATACCCAAAGGAATTTTTAAAATCACATTGGAAAGACAGATGTACACCCTTGTTCATAGCAGCTCAGTTTGTGATAGCTCAATCTTGGAAACAACCCAAATGCCCATCAACTGGAGAGTGGATAAAGAAGGTGTTTTTTTTCCCCATAAAATGGAGTATTATTCTGCCATAAAGAATGACAAGATTCATTCATTTATGTGCAAATGGATACACCTGGAGGACACACTAATAAGTGAAATAAATAAATCACAGATAGGCAAATACTGGATCTTCTCTTTGATATGAGCACCTGTAGATGTAAATGAGCTCTAGAAAGTATGACAGTTTTTGTAGAATAGGAAATCTCCAAAGGAAATTTGGTGTGGGAATATAATGAGTGGAAGGAATAAATATGATTCTGAAAGAAAATAAAAGAGCATGCATATAGGGGCTGGGGAGGTGTGGGTAGGTAGGGATATGGGTAAAAATGAGAATTAACTTGTATCATATATTGGTACAAACTCCCCAATGTTGTGTGTGATTATGAGATGTATATAAATTGTACCAATACAGAATTCAATTAAAAAAGAATTTGTACTAGTATATGATATGACTTAATTCTCATTTTTTCCCATTCCCTTGACCCCCAAAGGAAAGGGATTTTTAAATATCATATCTTTTCTCTGGTATGAGAAACTGAAGAAATGAGTTCTAGAATGCATGATAGATATTTTGAAATAGTAAATATTCAAAGGGAAATGGGGTTTAGAGGTAAGCAATGAAGGAAAAGAAAACATGATGATAAAAAAGAAACAAAGTCTATATATATATATATATATATATATATATATGTACATACATACACACACATATAGGGGGGTTATAGGGTGGTTAGTGGAAGGGGAAAATGAGAATTAAGTCATGTCATCTACTGCTATAAATTCTCAATGTTGAACGTGATCATGATGTGTGTGTATATATAATGTACCAAGAAAGATTCAAATTTAAACCAAAGATTGAATCTTCACTTTCTTATTCTAAAACAAAACAAAACAGGCCATCCGTGTTTAAAAGTATTACTGACTATAATAACATCAGACACCCAGGAGCAGGGGTCGATAATGAAGGCTGGGGAAATGAGATGCTTTCAGCTCCCTTAATATGGGCGGATGCAGAATGGAGCATACCACGGGGCAGGCCCTGGAGGGGATATTTCTTTTCTTTTTTTTTTTTTTTTTTTTTTTTTTTTTTTTGAGACAGGGTCTCGCTTCGTAGTTCAGGCTGGCCCTGAGCTCACTATGTAGCCTAGGCAAGAGTCGAACTCAGCAATCCTCCTGTCTCTGCCTCCCGAGTGCTGGTATGTGGTTACCGGGGATCGAACTCAGGACCTTGCGCTTGCGAGGCAGGCGCCTGAACCACTGAGCTAACCCTCTGGCCCTGGAGGGGATATTTCAATCCAATATTTTACAGCATTCTGACTCAACAAAGCCCTGGAGAACACCTTTTTTTCCTACCGGCCACTTCTGGTCTTTCCCAGGTGGAAGCCTCCTTCCAATAAGGCTTCATTTATGCTTTTTTTTTTTTTTTCCTCTTGGGAATGTTAAAAAACATACTTAAGTTAACAAACTATGTTATCTGACAGAATTCATCTCAAAGCAATAGTGGGTAAATTTGCAAAGGAAATCATGAGACTAACCAGATAAAATAACGCTCTCCAATGTTTTAGCTTTCTCCCTGCTGAACTAAAATATCCATCACTACATCCATTCTTGAGCTATCAAACATCACAATCCTCCTCAGTAACATCTTCTATTTATGGTCTCTCATCTCAACGAAGCCATTGTTGCCATCTCCATGTACCCTTAGTCAGAGCCCTTGCCCCATTTCCTAGGCTGTTAGAAAACTCCCCACTTCTTTTGAAGCCTCCAACCTCAACCCAAGCCCTGTCACTCTCAGTGAATAGCGCATGTACTGCAGAGAAGACCAACCATGACCTGGGTGTAGGCTCAGGTCCTCTCTTCATTATGTAAAGGTCGTTCCCAGAAACCCTACTATTTCTCCACTTCCTCTCTGTTTTAGAGTGGGGAGTTCTAAATGTTATTTCCCCATGCACCCGTGACATTAATTCTGTCCATGGACTCTATCCCTATCTAACAATCACTCCCTTTTCACATCTCCTGATGCTCTCCTACAAATAGGATCATCTCCCTTTCTTACTAGAAGGATCTTTCCTTAATCCAGCTGCCTACAGGATAGTGTTTCCCAGCTCTCCTTCACTGTTCAGTTTCTGAAAGCTGAGGTCAGCTGTCCCTCCTCGTACTCATTCATTACTCACCCTTCTTAAATTCTTTACATATATACCCCCTGCAGCACTACCGGACTTAGAGCCTAGGTGAGTAAATTACACAAAATATATGTGCTAGAATGCAGGAAGAAGATAATAGAGCCTCTCTTTTGATGTTTTTAAGTGCTTGGATCTATGTTTTGGTAAATGAATTATTTACGATATGTCAGCATATGGATATACCTTTAAATAATAATACAAATAGATGTATTAGGGCTGAATGTTCAAAAGTTAAGGGAAATACTCTAGAGGTATATTATAAAGCTTCTGAACTATAGTACTAAAACTTTTGAATACTCACTTTTAATAAATATTTTTTATTAAAATTATTAATTTAATTCTTAAGATTATCCTTATCCACAAATTATGAGTGTTCATGATGTTTGGAGGTCATTAATCTCCAACTACCTGCAACCTCTTAAATATGCTAATGATCTTTACTTAACCCTCCTCACTCAATTTCTCTAGGGTGTGATGCAATTGGCATCTTCCTACCTCACTGAAAACGTTTATGGAGTTAGAAATTGCTCTAGAAAAATTAGATATGGAGAAATATATAAGAAATGACTGTCTTTAATGTTTTTTTCTCTACCAGAAGATAAACTGAAGGCCTCACACATGCTAGCTAAGTGCTGTTTCAAAGCAACATCTCTAGCACCAATTCTTAGTACTAATTTTGAAACTTTTCTTTGATTTCACAACATTTGATGCTTCAGTTCTTTAGAAAAACTCTATGACGTCTAAGCATGAGATTTTTTGTTTTGTTGTTCTTGTCAGTGTTGATATAATGATGACCAAATTGAGTGACTTTTTAACTTATTTACACTAGAAATTAGTGTGTGGAAGTATTGTAATTTAACAGTCTCTCATCTTCAATAATTGTCTGTGTTATAGTAGAAAGCACTTGAGATGTGGGCAATTAAATAGCAAATATTTCTAAGTTGGGGGCTTTCTTAAAATTAGAATACAATCATTTAGGTATAATCTAAAATACAGAGTGCTTCTTAGCACCTCCAAACTCAGCCCTATTCTGTGTCTAATGTTTTGTTTTGGAAGGAGGAAGGAGAGAAATATGAATACTCTCAGATTTCTGCAAGTGATTGGCAAAATAATCACCACTGGCGGAAATCTGTCCATGGTTTAGGACAGATTGGTCAGGAAGTACCACATTTCCTGTGCATCCTGTTAAATCCAGTCTTCAAACTGTTTAGGAAATCTGAATTCAGTTGGACTCCATATGATTTAAGAGATAAAGGGAAAAATAAATAGATAAAACCTTTGACATTTCTTGAAGGAGGAATAATGACTGTTTCTACTGTTATGTTTCAGTGAGATCTTGCTATTTGCTAGAAATCACATTGGTAAATAGAACTTACTTTGCAAATTCAGTTTTTCACATGTAGCAGTGGACAGGTCAACAGGACACTTATATACATCTCCCATTCGGTTCTGTGGAAAGCCACTCCAAGGTGAACCAACCAGTAACCTAGAGACAGGGTTTTTAAAATTAGACATAGTATGTGTAAATATAGTTAATATGTTAAGGATAATTTCTTAAAGATGAAAGTGACCAAAAATCTCTTAAAACATATTTAACTTTGAATTCATTCAGTTCAATCTGGTTTCTTTCTTCTCAGTTTATTATGACCCTTGAGAAATACCTATTTACTACATACCCTGAGAGGTCTCACTAAAGAAGTTCTGTCCAAGAGAAATGTAATGCAAGCCACAAACATACATTTTAAAATTTTATAGAACCAGACACATTAATAAAATAAAAAGCAACAGGTTAATCAGGTTTAATAATGTATTTTATTTAACTCAATATAGCAGAACTAGCATATACTCAGCATAAAATTTATAAAAGAGCTATTTTGATTATTTTTTCCGTAACAAGTCTTAGGAAGTCAGTGTGTATTAGACCACATCTCAGTGTGGACAAGTAACACTTCCCTTGCTCATCAGCCACGTGTGGCTTGAGGCTATCATGTTGGTCAGCACAGCTCTAAAGCATGAAATCACATTAAAACCCAAGAATGACAGCTAACATTTGTTGAGTACTTTCTACATCCTAAGCACTGTCATATTTTATTTAGGAATCAGGTGGGTTTCTAAAATGCCTTTATGTTTATTGTCATTCTGTGATGATACTCAGCAAAGACACAGAACACGTTTAGAGGTTCTTATTATCTCTAACAGTGTGTGTATATCTAAACTGCAGGATGGAGCAGGCACTCATATCCTTCCTTTGGTTAGTTTCACTTCCTGCTGTGCTTCTCCAACCAGAGACTTTGTGTTTGCCCACTGAAGCACTCACTTGATGCTTCACACCACAGAATAAGACCATGTTAAGAGTTTGACCTTTAAACTGTAAATTAACTACTAAGGAAGCATATTTGCTTCAACATTATTTTCCTTGTCCAATTGGGAAGGATTAGATTATCTATGAAATTCTAATTATTTCACAAGATTTCTGTATAATTTGTTATCAGTTAATCAGGTGCTTCCATGCTAATGTTCTATAGTAGACACAAGAAAACTAACCCAGACTCTTTTCCACTAAATGTAGAAAATCCATTTAAAATGCATGACAAGCTAAATGACAAGATGAATGAACTATAATCATTTAGTTCCTATGTGAAACATTAACATGTTCAAAAGTTGCAAAAATGGGCAGAAGGATGAAAGGGTATAGTTTACCAATAAGCTTCTGCCCTTGATGATCTTAAATTGTTCTTGCAGAACATTCTACAATACTTTAATTCAGTTAGCTCTGATTAAGTTTAGAACTGAAATATGTATTTTTAATGTTTTTTATTTTATGAACAGATATTATAGCATTATTTAACTATTAAAATAGTACAGTCAAGATTATGATGTGAATCAGTGTAAGATTTTTAAAAATTAAATCTGACTCTTGGATATTAGAACATTTCCACATTCACTTTAGTGAAGGAAAGGACTTTACGGCAAGATCTCAGTGCACCTTTAAACATATCTGATGCTCTTCAAATTCATAACCACTCAGGGGAAATTAGGAACCTCATGAATTCTCTGTATATTAAAATTGTTTTCCACCTGTACAATTATTTGGTCTTCATTCATAGTGGTGCTACACAGCGTTCCTGTGATTTTTGTGCACTGGACATATCTCAAAGCATAGCAAAGAAGTGAGCATGAACTAGCCCTAGCTTTCTTCTCCAACCCTATCTCTTTCCTGGACCTACCTGCAATTACAGTATTGCAGTCAAGCCCTGTACTGCAACTCCAATACCTCCTGCATCTTCAGTATTGCAGGAAATCAACCCTTTAGAGACTAGATTCTCTCTTGTTTCCAAAGCTTCACAGTGGCTGTTCTGTGTCAGGCAAGTTCTACTCATTGTTCAGGTCTCCTGTTACACTCTTTCCTCTGGGAAGTCCTCTTTCTCTTCCACATCTGGGGACTGGATCCTCCACTAGTGACAAAAGGTATGTGAGGGCTATGGGGTGATGTGCCTAGAGGATTAACTATTACCTGCTGAGCAAGTGAGTGGACAATTCTATAGTATGATTTTAAAGACTGTTTTGGTTGAGGAAAATTTAAGCATCAACCCTTAATTCTGTTTTAATTGCAGAATACTTTTTAATCCAAATAAAAGTTTAAAGAAAAGAGAGTAAAAGTCAACCAACTCAAAATCAACCAAGTCACTTACTCTCTCAGCTGTTTCTGACTCAGCCTCCATGTATCTATGACAAGTCACGGTTTTACTTTATTTTTTCCCCCAACAAAAACTGACTGTACAGTCTGTATAGGGCAAAGGATAATACCATAGAGTAAAACATTCTCATACGAATGTGAATGTCATATTAGAAATTCCTATTAATTACACCAAGTTTTATATTTTCCCAGCAGGTGGGGAATTTTCCATGCATTTTCTCATTTAATGTGCAAAACAAGTCTGAAATTATCTTACAGCCATATTATAGATGGGATAACTGACACACAGGGATGAGCAACTTATTCATAATCAAATGACTGGGAGAACTGACTACCCACTCCTGAAGCTCAAGTTCTGAACTCTCCTTTTAAACTGCAAGAAGGCCTAACACAGAACTGAAAGCCGGGTAACTATCTGAATAGATGAGCACTCAATAGAAACCAGAAGTGGAGGCTGAGGTTACCCTGCATAGGAGGAGGGTTGTGATATATGGTGCAGAGGGAGCTGCAGACGAGGCACCTGCTGTGGCCGTCTCGCGAGAACACATCCTCATCCACGGGCCTAAGCTGCACTGTTTGCAAAGAGGGAAGGACAGGGCGTGTTCATATACTTCCAAAATCTGTAATTCAAGTGACTTCCATAATGCACATCCCCACAGGTCCTTCCTAGGGCCTCAGAAGGAAATACTGGGGGACAAAAGGTAAGTCTTTCTGATCTAAAATTTAAGTTTCTTGTTCCTCAGAGCCTTCAGCAATAAAGCCACTCACAAGTTCTCTGCTACTGTCAGCAGAATGCGCACAACACTATTTCCCACTTTGTTAACTGAGCATCCGCTAAGCATTCTCCCCTTCAACTCCCCCCATCTCAAATTCAAGATCTGGGAACCTTGAAGATCAAGAAGTGGTCATAACCTCACCACTACCAGTGAGAACTGTGCCCCCCACATCAGTCAGAGTGGCCCTGCTGTACGCCACCCAACAGAGGAATGTGCAAGCCTACAAAAATTCTCTGGAAAACTACAAATAAACACGAAAAAAGCTTTGATAGTTTTATGGTGTTTTAAGCTCTTAATACAAGATAATACAAAACAGTGGACAACCGGGCCATTCTGGTCATTGTTCAACATCACAGTGTCCTAATCACACACGCCCCATTCCTTAAGTATCAGAAACTATGGTAGAAAGCAGCCTCTTAGTCATATTAAGGTCTACAGAGATAAAGACTACCGCCCATGTCCTTCCCTTTCAGTTCAGGGCAGATACGTCCTCTCTTCCCCTCAAGCCCTCAGCGGAATCTGGTTCCTGACAGCTCACTGTCTTGAGGGCAGCCTGTGACATCAGCCTCCAGTGGCCACTCCCAGGGAACTGAGATATTCTTACATTAATCAGACAGGAAGTTGGGGAGACGGGTATATTTATCCATAAAACTATATAAGCAATTGTAGCCGGAAGAGGTCTACCAGGACAGAATGTCATAAAAGATTCATTCGTGGACAAATCCTGTTGAAATATGGCAAAAGTTCTTTGAAGTAATGGATTTCATTTCATCTCAACTGGACAACAGAGCTCCTGAATAGACATGTGTGCTGATTCTCAGAACAAAACAAATCCCAAGATATAAACTTCTTTTTTTCCTACAGTAACACTGGGAACTTTTCCAAGATGAGTTTAAATAACACTTACCATTCAATTATCTTGTGGGAAAATAGTGATTATGTAGATTCCCAAAATATAGCCAATTTGCCCACCTCCAGTAGAATTAAAAATACTTCAGTTAGTAAACAGTATTCAGATGGTGTAGGGAGGGTAGTTTAAACCCACAATCCAGGAGCTTTTGTAAATATCTTCTTTTGCTCTGTGGGTCTCTAGACTCTCCCAGTGCTCCTTCAGCACTAGAGATTTTTCTGAAGATTGGTGAAAGATGGACTTAAAATACTATGGCAAAACATTTTATTCAGTTCAATTAAACAAATGTTTATTGAGCTCCTACGGGGCTCACATAATTCACAATTCCAGGGAACGCCACTCTCTTGTGAACTGTGTGCCCTGGTTTTATGCAGTGTACACACTGTGAGGATATACTTAATGGATAGAGTTACTATGAGTTCTACTCGACTGAGCTAGTTATTGGTGTTACATTAAAGAATAAATCATTCAAACTGTCTGACTTTGGAGATTACAGTCTAGAGAAAAAAGACAGATAATCTCATAAGTAAAACAGCTGGTGGTACAGACCAGCTCTTTAGAAGAAAAATGGCCAAAGAAACAGCTAGGTGTTATTTTTATTAGAATACAGAGAAAAGTGAAGTGAAATTTAAATCAAGATTTGAAGATGATGAAAGAATGGGCCGTGAGACTCTGGCGAGAGCACAGCCAGGGTGTGGGAACAGCGAGGCAGAAGCCCTGTGGCCAGGACGGTGCGAGCAGAGGAAAGTGGTAGCTGACGTCAGGCTGCAGTGCGGCCAGGTCACGCTGACTGGGACACACTCTGAAGGCTTCAATTCTTTCTCCGAGTTAAGTGAGAAAGCTCTGGAGGGTTTGGAGCAGTCAGATACTCGGAAGCATTGCAGGGATCAGAAGGCGGCTCTGTGGAAATGATTTTCCTAAAGCAAAGGTGACAAAAGTGAAGCTCTTAGAAGGTAAGAGGGGACTCAGGGCTCTTAGGGAGTGGAGCACCTCCAGGGAGAAGTGTCTAACTGAGGGGAATTCCCAAGAGAGGGCCAGCAGGCAGACTTAACTGCTTCCAAGTAAGCAGGTGAGCAATGCGAGGAAAGGAGAGGATGAAAGAGGAAAGGGAGGAAGGAGGGAGGGAGGGAGGAAGAAGCAAGTGTGAATCAGATACGATCCCATGGCTGGAAAACACCACATTTTCCGAATTCAAAGCCCAGGAGCCAGGACCTTCCTGCTAGGTGCTTTGGCTGGTTGTTTAAAAACTGAATTAGCAACTGCACTGGAACTGTGCTGCAGTCTATAAGGGCCTATTATGGGCATTGTCTCCTTTGATTCTTACAAATACTCTGAGGTGAACAGTTATAACTACTTCTATTTTCATATAAAATACATCGATAGAAGTGTCAAAGCATCAACTTGTGCACCTAGATCAGCACCCATGTCCTTTTGCTCCAAATCCTAGTCCTTCAGTCATATGTGGTATGACCAAGATAAATAGTAACTATATAAATTTTTAAGAATCTATTGTAGTGAAAGAGACATTGTCCTTAATTTCCCTCAAGATGTTCTCCGTTGCTTCAAACACATTTTTTTCTTACTTTCTGAAGCAGCTTTGGAAGTCCCTTTTCTGTGGGTGTCCTTATGAAGTGTGACCAAAACTACACAAAGCACTACCGCCAAGTGCCGCTGGTGGGAACATCATGGCATGTCCTCCCCTGCCTAGTTCACCAGATCCAGAATCATTTGATTTCCGGCCCTTCCTCAGAATCAACCTGGCCACAGAAGTAAATATTTTTAAACCACTCAGGACAAGGAAGCCGCCATGATGGCACAACTAAAGACATGAAAGGCCACCTGGTTTATCAAAGGACATGAAGGTGGACAGTCACCATCGTCCCCGTCCAGCACCAATGAGTGATAAAGCCAATGAAAGAAAGGAGGGATAAATTAATTATAACCAGAAGGTTAACTCCAAATTCTGGAAGCTTAGTTCACTTTGGAAACTTGATGTTCAAACTCAGACATTTAATTTTAAGCGTTAATTTGAGCCTGCCAATCGCTTCCTGGGCTACTTTTAAAAAGCATCCCCGTTCCGAACAACTTCTGCTTCACATTAATTTAACTTTGACAAACTGTCTAAACATTTTCAGTCTCATCTCATTCATTTGTAAAGGAAGTAATACTTTTCCATCATTAGGGGCATTGCATACTTTCAAAGAAAAGTACAGAAAACATATCAAATACTGTTATTACCAAAGTAGTAAATGACATAATTGTTGATATATGCTATAGCATTGAGCATTTCTTCATTTTTTTTAACGTAAAATTCTCTTCTAGATACATCTGTGAAAAACAATTACATTTATACTATGCAAAGAGCTTTGTTAAACTTTCTCTTAATTAAACAGTTAATACTGCCAGGCTTGGTGGCTCACGCCTGTCATCCCAGCACTCAGGAGGCAGAGGCAGGAGGATTGCTGAGTTCGAGGCTTGCCTGGGCTATATAGTGAGCTCAGGGCCAGCCTGAACTACAGAGCGAGACCCTGTCTAAACAAAAAAAGAGTTAATACTATAAGCCTATATACAGATGACTTTTTGGTTTTCACTGTGATGTACATTCACCACATTTCTCCTCCCTGTTTTAGGAAGACAGAGTGCACCAGTTCTTGTCAGAATAAGAAAATGCATTTCTGTAACTGGAAATTCCCTTAACTCTGAGTCCTTAGCATGACACAGTGTTTGCAGTTTTCGGTGCTTTCGAGTCATATGATGAGCTCAGCCTGCCTTTGGGACGGGCCTTTAGATTTCACAAACACAACAGAGCAGGAAATGATTTAAACATATCTCAGCCCTTTGTAGATTGTTTGCGATAAGGATTGCATCGCCCACATCTCAGCGTTCTGTGTGTAAAGCGAAGGCCCAGGCGCGAGGGCCCCTCCTCTTCCGCCCTGCAGACAGCGCAGCTCCCCTTACACCGGAGCGCGGCTCTGCTGCTCAGCCCAGAGCTCACCTGCCTCTTAACATTACCCGGCCTGCTTGGGACTGACTGTCCAGAGGGCTCCAGAATTATCAAAGTGATACCACCAATATTGTTTGAGAAGTTTACAGTGTAAAAAAAAAAATCTAACAAATAAAACGAATAAGAGTCAAGATTACTGTGTTAAAATCCAGAAGATCCTGATGTAAAAAAGGCCTGCAAACCAAAGGAGCTGTCAGAGGGAAGGGGTGGGCAGATGGGCCGAGCGTGGAGTCAGGGCTTACACGGACAAATTGTAAAGAAAGTCAAAGTTAGCAAAGGAAAAAGGCAGCAAAATCTCAGCTTCAGAACAAGGAATGAGCACTTAAAAGGAACACATGTGAGTGCTTTGTGTGTCCACGTGCCCTTACATTTCACTGGTGTGTGTTACATGATATATTCAAGGGGAAAAGACTCCGTTTGTAAAAGGAATTCATAGTAATGCCAGTTTCTGTGCCCAAAGTTAACTTGATTAGTATCAGAGGGAAAATTAATGTTTAAACAGCCCTTTTCACATCTGCTACTCTCATAACGTCTGTGCAACTGTCATAAATTAGGAGTGGGGAAGGGCATAGCGCCAATTGTCAAAACAAATAGCAGCTCTGGGTTCCAAGTTTCACTTTATTTTCCTTGCGAGTTGTGAAAGCTGCCTGCCCTCACTGCGGCCACTCTAGTACCGGCGTGGCACCGCCGTTCACTTGGGTCCTCTACTCAGTTGTGCCCAGTGTGCCACACTGGCAGGACCCTTTCCCTCTAATTCCCCAGGCCTTGGAAAGACAAAATGAACACTTAATATTAAGCTGATGTGGACAGGGCTAGCAGATGAGAGCTGGAGCCATTTAGTTACAAGGAGCTGGCACTAAGTTATACCTTCTGTATTATTTGTGGCTGCCTACTCTGCGTAGACATCATCCTCACTGACAACTCCGTGCTCCTTAAAGTCAAGGGCTAAGTTCTGTACTTTCCACAGGGAACTGGATTATGCTCAAGGGTTGGCCTCTTTTGTTTCCTTGAGAACATAAAAAGGCCCATCCCCAGCTCCATTCTGGCTCCTTCCTGCCTCTCATCTCCAAGTGGTTTTGTGCACCCAGTACAGACAGCTGCTCTTCCTTCTCCTGGGGCTCTGAGGAAGCACTGTCCACCCAGGTGGCAGATACAGGCCAGCTTAATGTCGCTTCTTGTTCGAAGATCTCCACATTAAATCACAGAGCACTGACCTGGGCAGTAACAGTGGAGTCATGTCTGCCAATACCCACAGTCCTGCATGGACACGTCTCTCAGGAATGGTCCGAGCAGCCAGTGTGAGTTTTAGAAATGCCTGGCATCCTTTTGACTTCAACCTGTCAGTGCCAGACTCTCACTATAAACTGCTCACAGACTTGCTTTCTAACAAGGTCTCAGATGCTTACAGGGAAACCTGGAGAATGAAGGAAGAGATAATTCTCTCTTACTTTCCCGGGACTCTACCTAAAGGTGCCTGTCAAGACTTTGAACCTTTTCATCTTACTCAGTTTTCAACCAGTAGTTGAATTTCCTTATGGCTATGATAGGCCTATCATCTCTAACAAACACTATCAGAAGCTAATTATTTTGAGTAGGACTTTCATTCAGTCATCCAACAAATCATTATGAACCCCTATTTGGTGTCAGAGAACACTGGGGGTTGTAGGACATACCTGCAAATAAAAAAAAATTTCCTAAACTCAGAGACTAAGATAGAAAACACGTGATGAACATGCGAACAGAAGTCATTTCAAACAGTAACAGCTGGTAGATAGAAATCTGCAGCTAAGGCTGGTTGGTGACCAGCAGGTGTTTTATATATAAGTAAGTATGTTCTACAAGGTCCACGAGGAGCGGGTTTTGGAGTGAGACTGAACAATGAAACCCAGCTGGGCAGTATAGAGCCTGGGGATGGGAGACCTCCAGACAGGAGAGGACATGCAGAAGTTTGAGGCAGGAGTGAGCTTGGTGTGCTCATGGAACGCAAAAGATGTAATTTATGGAGTGCAAGATACACGGGAAAGGGGAGAAGTTGATGTGGGTGTGTAAGGCTTTAAGGACTTTTGAATTATTCTAAATAAAGTGAAATCCACGGAACGCTTTAGTCTAGGGATTAAGTCACACCAGTAGTAGAGAGGAAAGTAGAAGAAAGGCAAGCAAGAGGAAAGCAACTGGCAGAGAGCTACTGCAGTGGTACCTGTAAGAACAAGCTAGTGTTGCGTATCCTGAGGGGAGCAGTGGGAGAGATGGTAGAGCAAGGGGAAGGTTTTATACATACTTTAGTGATGGGTCAATGGAATTGGCTTTTGAAGGAGATGCAGGAGAGGAGAAACAGAAGGGTCAATCCTTTGGGGTCTAATTAGCTAATCCAAAAAACCCAGTATTTTCTCAGTTAGGTCTGATATGTCAAGCAGGCATTAAATTGTAGATGCTATGTGGGTTGTTTGATGTGAATTCTGCAGGAAAGAATCAGGGCCAGATGTGCAAAATTGTGAGTAATCGATTAGCAACTGGATCTGCTAGACTCCAAGGTCATAACACTATCTAGCT
Source organism: Thryonomys swinderianus (assembly GCA_004025085.1). Classification (NCBI taxonomy): domain Eukaryota; kingdom Metazoa; phylum Chordata; class Mammalia; order Rodentia; family Thryonomyidae; genus Thryonomys; species Thryonomys swinderianus. Next base: position 51,096 of record PVIC010001341.1, on the reverse strand, counting down.
TTCTTATTACATTATGGTCATCAAAGCAAAGTTTGATACTGGAGAGAGAGATAAAAGTCTTTGTCTTCGGGCCGGAGGATTAGCTCAGTGGTTCCGGCACCTGCCTCGCAAGCGCAAGGCCCTGAGTTTGATCCCCGGTAACCACATACAATGCTGGGCGTGGAGACTCACGCCCACCAACCATCAATGCCACATACCACAATGCCGGGTGTGGTGGCTCACGCCTGTAATCCCAGCACTCGGGAGGCAGAGACAGGAGGATTGCTGAGTTCGCTGCGGCTTGCCTGGGCTACATAGTGAGCTCAGGGCCAGCCTGAACTACAAAGTGAGACCCTGTCTCAAAAAAAAAAAAAGTCTTTGTCTCCAATTCCAATGGTTATAATAACATCTAATGTTGGGATTTTCAACCAGCCTGCTCTTATCATTTTGGATTACCAACAGCTCTCTCCAGTGTAGTCTCCTAACATTACTAACTGTTCCCCTCTAATCTGTTCACCTCCACTGAAACTCCATCTCGCGATTCACCTCCTCCAACGAGGTTTCTGAAATGTGCTTCTCCTGCACATGGCAATCTCATCTGTGTCCTCATCCTACAGACTGGCCTGCTCCAATGGGATCTGATTTCAGTTGTCTGGACCATCAAATACGAGTTCACCCATAAAAAGGTCATACTACATCTCATATTTGTGAGGCCGAGAGAAGTCCTTAATCACAGGGAAGCATTTCTGAAGGTGGCAATCAGACAGTGAAGGTCCAGAGTGAGTGAGCACGGTTTGGAACCTTCTGGTGAAATGGGGGTAAGGTTCCGCTCACAGCACCCTGTTACTTCATTTGGACAGCAACTTAGGCCCAGGACACACTGCGGATCTTCTTTTGAAGTACAGTGTTCATAATCATCTGATTTGCCTGAGTTTATCGGCATGACCACTAAGGAGCTTTGAACCTGCAGAGGGGATGTATGCATTTCCATCTCCCTGAAGGTGGCCGTTTTTCACCAGGGAGAAAAGCCATGGTTTTAAAGGAAATCCTTACTCAGCAGCACAAGACTGGGGAGCCCTCTGCAGGGAAAATAAAAGGTGTTAAATATATGAGGGAAAGGCACCCTGGTAAATTTTGCATGGTTGCTTGTGTGGGCCCATTCCTCTCTAGCATGAGGATCTCTAATTCAGAATGAAGCAAGCAGACACAGCTTTACTTACAGAGAGACAATTTCAGGAGAGATTCTACCATCACATAATGACCTCAAAATAACATTAGCTGGGTGATTATTTTGGAATTTCCATGAATATCAGTTTATAGAATAAAAATCAAAGGTTAATATCTATCATCTGTACCTATCCCTCTAACATTTTTCAAATCTGGCATTATAACCTGATACTATAAAATTGCCACGGAATATTAAAATTTTACTAAAGTTTTTTTTAAAGGACCATTATATCCCATTAGTTATAAATATGTGGTTGTTAACTTAAAAAGAATGATCTTCCATTTAGAAATATTTGCAAACTATCCACTCATAGTATAATCATCTACCCATTAAGTAAGCAATTAGTATCAATATTAAATTTATATACTATTGTTATTGAAATCATGAAAAAAAGAGTATTCTTACCAGTTGCCTTTTGGATTTATAAACTGCTGTACTGAATAGCCAAACTGTTCACTTGAAGGACCGGAAAATATTTTTGCTTCTGGAAGGCCAACATTGTATGCCAAACAACAATTTATAATACCTATGAGGAAAAATGAAAACATATTTCATGGTTCCAATTTGCAAATGTAAATGTATAGTATAATTGTTGAAGGCCAATCAAAAAGCTGTTTTGGCCTGATAATTATTTTCATCTGTCTTTAATAAGAATTAGTAGTGATAGGTCTAGCTTTAGTTTTTGGCAGGTTAAAACCCAATTTTTCCAGCACCATTTGTTAAAGAGGCTGTCATTCCTCCATTAAAGATGTTTGGCTCCTTTGTCAAAGATAAGGTTGCTTAGTGTAGCTGGAGTTGTAATCTTCTAATCTATTCCACTGGTCCTCGGGTCTGTTACTTTGCCAGTGCCATGCAGTTTTTAATCACAGTGGCTTTATAGTACAGTTTTAAGTTGAGGATTGTAATACCCCCTGCCATGTCCTGGTTGCTTAGAATTGCTTTCACTATTCTAGGTCTCTTGTGGTTCCAGATGAATTTTTGAATTATTTTCTCTAGCTCTGTGAAGTACAGTGTTGGAATTTCAATTGGAATTGCATTGAATCTGTATAGTAGTAGTAGTAGAACTATAGCCATTTTGATGATGTTGGTACTCCCTACCCAGGAACAAGGGATGTCTTTCCACTTTCTGATATCCTTTTGTTTTACCATGCACAAAACTAAAATCACAGTGGATTCAAGACTTAAACATTAAAACAGAAGCAATAAACCTGATACAAAACAGGTTAGGTAAAACTCTTGGAGACATTGGCTTAGGCAGAGACTTTATGAATAAAATCTCTATAGCATGAGAACTAGCAGGAAGAATCAACAAATGGGATCTTATCCTACTAAAAAGCTTCTGCACAGCAAAAGAAACCACTGGCACTGCTAAAAGACAACCAACAACATGGGAAAAATCTTTACTCGCTATTTGTCAAACAAAGGGCTACTATCTACAAATATAAAGAACTTAAATCAGCCCTTCCAAGTTTAAAGACCCAATTCAAAAATGGGCATCTGAAATGCAAGACACTTCTCAGAGGCAGAAGTGAAGGCAGCCCAGAAGCATATGAAGAAATAAATGTTCAAAATCACTGGCCGTTCAAGAGATGCAGATGAAAGCAACACTAAAATTTCATCTCACTCTACAAAGAATGGCTGCTATTGCAAAATCAACCAACAATAAATCCTGGCGAGGGGAGAAAGGAGCCCTTCTCCACTGTTGGTGGGATTGTAGACTTGTGCAGCCATTGTGGAGATCAGTGTGGAGATTGCCCAGAAAATTAGGACTAGAGGTCCCATTTGACACTGCTATTCCCCTGCTAGGAGTATACTCAAAGGAATTTTAAAAATCACATTGGAAAGACATATGTACACCCTTGTTCATAGCAGCTGAGTTCGTGATAGCCCAATCTTGGAAATAACCCAAATACCTATCAACTGGAGACTGGATAAAGAAGATGTGGTTTAAAAAAAAATAAAATGGAGTATTACTCTGCCATAAAGAATGACAACTTTCATTCATTTATGTGCAAATAGATACACCTGGAGGGCACAGTAATAAGTGAAATAAATAGATCACAGATATGCAAATACCATATCTTGTCCTTGGTATGAGAACCTGCAGATATAAATGACTTCTAGAATGTATGATCATTTTTGTAAAATAGGAAATATCCAAAAGGAATTTGCTGTGGGAACATAATGAGGGGAAAGAATAAATATGATTCCAAAAGAAAATGAAAGAGCATGTATATAAGGGATGGGGGCTGTGGGTGGGTAGGGACGTGGGTAAAAATGAGAATTAACTTGTGTCATATACTGGTACAAATTCCTCAATGTTGTGTGTGATTGTGAGCTGTACATGAAATGTACCAATAAAGAATTTAAAAAAAGAATTAGTAGTAACTATGTCTAAGGTAAATATTTGGGGTCCTGAAGTCATGCTAAATATTTCATATATATGACTCATTATCTAACCCATAGAAACCCATTTCACATAAATGATGAGTTACAATTATTTTTGTTTTTCACAGATTTCTGAGGTGCTAGGAAGTAAATATATCTCAATTGGAGAGCATAAAAAGTAAGGTCAGGATTTGAACACATGACTGCTTGAGGTTCTGAACTCTAAAATCACTGCACTACTGCTAAGGATTCTTAGGTAACTTGAGTTCTGTCTTTGCTTGGTAACACAGTAAGACTCTGAGACACCCAAGTGCAGAGTCTAAAGGATACTTTCTGTGTCCTGTAGATTCATTACCTTGCAGATCTTGGCCTGATCTCTTTGTAAAATTTACGTTGAAAAGGCAGTGATAGCTACATCAAAGGAGGGAGAAAATCATAGCTCCTTGAAAATTATATTACTTTCTGTCAGAAGAGATCATTTTAGAGGATAAAATGCAGGAAATAATGTCATTTTTTTTTATTCTGGGGTAACTGTCAAAAGTAGTTTTTCTTTCTGATGTTTATTTCTGAATTGTCAAAAATGGCATCATTGGGCCGGGGATTTAGCTCAGTGGTTCTAGCATCTGCCTTGCAAATACAAGGTCCCAAATACGATCCCTGGTAAGCACACACCACAATGCCGGGCATGATGGTTCACGCCTGTAATCCCAGTACTTGGGAGGCAGAGGGAGGAGGTTCCCTGTGAGTTCCAGGTTAGCCTGGGCTATGTAGTGAGCTCAGGGCCCATCTAAACTACAAAGTGAGACCCTGTCTCAAAATGTGTGTGTGTGTGCGTGTGTGTGTGTGTGTGTGTGTGTGTGTGTAAAATCATTAAAAAATAGAACAAGAGGAGAAGGAGTAAGGCTCATCACACTTCCGTTCCAACACTGGTAGCATTAAGATAGAAGTCCTTCTTTAGGCCAGAAGAAAGGCTTTGTGGCTATGTTTCCCATACAGATGAGAATGTGCTGCGTGTGGTTTGGGATAAGTATTTATCACCCTGAAGACAGTGGACTCTTTAAAACTGGCATGTAAGTTCCACTGACATGGGTTTTCCAGAGGAATATCCCATTTTCTTGATGGCACTGAGAGCACATAACAATTCACAATCTTTGGTCCCACGACCCAGAAGGCCAGAAGAAAAGGCCCAGCTCTTTGCTGTGCCTCCCCACTCCTAGCAGCTGATGCTGCAGGGGCTCCGAAGGGAAAATGAACTCAGCCACGCTGCTTTGGGGACTGCAAGTGGGAGCCGAGTCTTTCTACCTGCCCAAACCGCTCTACAGGGAACCCACTCACGAGAGAAAACGGCTCATTATTTCTCAGAAGTATCCAGAGAAGGAACAACAACTGTTAATTTTGAAATACTCTGAAGCAAACCCGACACAGCTCAACATTTGCACATGTCATTCTTAATATCTATTTTTTCACAGGTACCACTGCTCTTTTTTATTTCTGGGGAAATGAAATGAACAGCAGATTAAACAGAAAGCCAGAATTTGCATTCAGAATACTGGTGTTTCCAAACAGCACTGAGTATTTGAATATTTGAATATTTACCGACTGTCACATACACCAGTAAAAAAGATGAAGCCTATCTGCTCCCTTGTAAAATATCTAATGCTAAAGTGAACTCCGTGTACAATACAATGGATCTGTGACCTCCATGTGTGTGACTAAGTGCAGGACAGGGATGGGCACGAAGAGCAATGGTGAGTGTGGGGACAGGCAGCCCAAAAGCAGGACACACGGAACTTGTTCAGCAAAGGCAACACAAGAAGCCGGCCTTTCCCACGGCCCTGTCCCTCTAAGGACCAATACTCCAGCTTTCTCCCTCTGACAAAAACAGAGGCGACCGTAGGGATGGCAGATGACAGAAAGATCCTGATGGAAGCAGTCCAGTTCTGGCCCTGGATAACCAACATGAAGAAGTCAGTGGACCCCATCTTTGTCTTGCTTTGTTGGACTATGCTAATAACAAAATAAAGTTCAGACATTGGGGGAAGAAACACCTTCCTGATGGCAAGAATGGATCTGACATATATAAAGCGACTTCTGTCTGCGTGAGCTAATGCTGTGTAGCCTGACCTCCCCTCCCCCCACGCCTCTACTTGCTCATTCGGCTACAGACACACTCACTTTCCTTCTGGCCCCTGATCGCATCCAGCTCATTCTGCTTATGGCATTTGCAGCTGCCTGTTCCTGGCCTACCACGTTCTCCACCTCAGCAGCGAGGTCCTGCCACTTAGTCATTGTCTTTCCCCAAGAGCTTTCTGCCCTGCTCACAGAGACGTCCCTGAGCCTCTGTCTAGGAGCAGTACTCCTTTATTATACTGTCGTCATAGCAGTTATTACCTGATAGTAACTCACATATATAGATTGTTTTATCTCTGTTGCTACCTACTAAAATCCAAGCTTCTTGAAAGACCAAGGCAACGTTAATCAAATAAACTGTACTTTAAATTAACATATGGTCCTCAATAATGATCATAAATAGGGATGAGAAAGATCATACAGAGACTTATTATTCAATGAGTGCAAGGGCAATTAACTTTGGATATATTTTCTATTTTTCACTTTAAACCATAATGTATACCCCAATTTGTGTCCTCCTACTTCCTAATAATTACATCTTCCTGCCAGTGTAGAAAAAGGAAACATCCTGACTTATTTGATACCCAGAATGGTCCTGTGCAACAGTAAACTTTAGCTATGACAGATATTAATTTGCAAATAAGAAAACTGGAACTCACAAAGGTTAAATGTCTTTCTTGATCACTGTGACACAATCGACAGCTGAGCTGAGTCTTGGCTCAATATTTTCAATTTTCTTATTTAGAATTCAAATTTATTATTTAGAATTTCTATCCACAGATGATCTGTTTATTTCCTCACATAATGTCATTCATTCCCATTCTCTTATCCTATTGATCTTAAATTTCTTTTTTCCTGCTATTTAAATTCTTCCCTCAACCCAGTTTTATTAATTAAAACTGGATAACCTCAATTCACAGACCATACAATACAATATCCATACAATATCCATATTGTGGATCGATATAGATATTATCCAAGATAATCATCTTGGATAAATGTAATACTTTTATATATAGTACTCTCTAACACAATGTCTATTTATTTGTTGTAATCCCAATGCTTATAACATGTTTCTATGTCTGCTATCACAACCTAAGTGACTTATGTGGAGATTAAAGCTGTATTTTGTTCATCTCATTTCCTCCACCCCATCTCTGGTCACATTTCTATAAATACTAACAAATGAATCACGCAACGAATGTATAGATCCTTTATGCAAAAAAAATTTTTCTAGATCCCGAGAACACAGAAAATAAACAAAGTGAACAATATTCCCATTCATTCTGCTGATTTGCCTAAAAACCAACAAACTGGATCGTAATATGCTATGTAACAGTGCAGAGGTCCGCTGATGCAAGTCAGAAGTTGAGGGTAAATTGGGTGGGTTGAAGGCTTCATAGAAAAAGTGGAAATTGGTCTGGATCTTGAAGGATGAGTTGGAATTGACAGCACTAGAAGGAAGCCCGAGAATCGCACATTAAGCAGGTACAGAGGAGCAAAAGCGGATGGTATGGGAATAGTGAAAAGTTCAGCCTGGGGTGCTGCCAATCACTTCATTGACGTAAACCTTTTCAGTTTTCTATCAGGTACAGTGAATCTCAAACATATTTGAACTTTGCTCACCTGGGAGCACATTATTACCCAGAATGTAAATCTTCCCTCTTTGTCCTCTGTGATGCCTGTAAGAGCAAACTCAAAGTATTTATCAAAGGTGACCCTGTAACACATTTGTTGTCAGTAAGCAGGCGAAAGTATTCCAGTCATTTCACCGGCACTTAATACAAATATAAACATCGTGTCTCTTGGGGCCTTAATTACTTTCTTCTATTTGCACAACAGAAAGTGAGTACTGTTTCATCCTTAACTTCGAACAGGCTTGTTGCCATTTTAATCCCCATAGGTGCAGCAAATAGTGAAGCACAAGTTAATTTATACAGATACTTTTTACTCACTTAAAAGTTTTAATGAAAAGAAAATATAAAAAATTATATTCAGAACAGGAGAAAAATGTATATTAATACAGCAAATGGCATACTTGAGAGTGCATTTTAATTGCTGCTTTCAAAATTTCCCTTAGTGCAGTATAATATATGTACAATAAATAGAAATCAGAATATAAATAGGTTTAGAAAAACAAATTACTTCTGTTATTCAGACTAGCACGACTATAAACATGACTTTGATATAATTTACAATGTCTCATCTTACCATCACACCCTTAAAGATATCATTTATAATATGGTACAAAGGGAAGTGTTGTCTCATGAGTGTGGATTTGACTCGATTTCATTTGCTGAGCATGTGTAAAGAATTGGAACTCTACATTTATGCCTATATATGTAAAAGAGTAATGGTTAGAAATGTCTTTCATTTCAACATCTTGAATGGCTAAATGGTAACATTTCAATTTCATGAAAATCTATGTCAGTGTCTTTTGTGTGAACTTTTTCGTATCTCTCAGATGGCATACGATTTTCTCCATAATTCTATGGTTTTCTTTACTCTCTTCACTACTTCTTATACTATAAAACGATGAACTTATAGACATATGCATTTATGAAAGAAACTTTATTTTCTCATTTATTATTTACTCAAGAAATACTTCCTGAGGGCTTACTATATAAGACATTGTGCTTAGTGTAGCAATGTAGGAACTTCCTTAAGTTACTCAGAGAATGTATACAGATGAGTCATATAAGAGACAGTTTGCTATTAGGGGAGCCTAAAGCTTAATAGTTACTTATGGACAAGTTTCTCATTCTCTTAATAGTTACTTATGGACAAATTTCTCATTCTCTTAATAGTTACTTATGGACAAGTTTCTCATTCTCTCAAGGACTCATGTTTTCAATCTCTGAAAATACAGACTTAGATCAAGGCTTCTTTAACGTGGAAGATTTCTACTGATTAATGTTTTGTTCAAGATAAAAGATCAATGAGTTATTGCATATGGATTTCTTTTCTTATCCTTTGCTTTTCAATCACTCATTGACTCATATTTAAAGTGACTTATTTTACAATTTTTAAAAATCACCTTTTAAAACATAAAGATTTCCTCATTTCTTGTAGATATGATCCCCGGAAATACTTTGTTTTTGAGAATGCTTTTTGTTATTCAAACAGCTTATCATCTGAGAAGACCACTGACTAACTAACTTACAGTCAGCATGACCTCACAATTGTGGTTTTATTATTTAAAGTCTTGTTGTTTGAAAATAACAATATTGGAGAGGATACAGCTCTCCATGCTGAGCCTGCCTGGCAAGCGCAAGATCCTGAGTTAGATTCCCAGTACCAGGGACTAAAATATAAATAAATACATACATACATACATAAATGTGTGTATGTGTGTGTGTGTGTGTGTGTGTGTATGGGAAAGCAATACATGCTGACAGTGATTGATTGAGACAGGGTCTCTCTTTGAAGTTCAGGCTGGCCCTGGGCTTGCTATGTAGCCCAAACTAGCCACGAACTCAGCAATTCTCTTGCCTCTGCCTCCCAAATGCTGGGATAATAGGCGTGAGCCACCATGCCTGGTACTGTGGTATGTGGTACTGGGGATCAAACTCGGGACCTCATGCTTGCAAGGCAGATGCCAGAACCATTGAGCTAAATCCCTTGCCCCCATACTGACATTTAAAACAGGATTACTTCTTCCTTCTCTGGAAATAAAGTTAGGAATTTATATAACATAATTTAAAACGGCCTAGCCAAAGCAAGCTGCCAACCGAATGTCACGTCGTTATCCAGTGGCATAAACAACATCAAATTAATTTCATGCTTGTAAGGAACAAACTAATCCTTCTTCATCCTCTCAGCAAGAGGGCATAGAAGGAAAATATTTTCACACCTGAGAGAAACTTACAGTCCATCACTGAACCTCAAATTGCAGCCCTCAGCCCAAGGGTATCCTCCACTCCAGTGTGTGGCAAAGAATAAAAGGCAGCCAGCACACAATAGCCTAAGCTTACAATAACTTATATACAGTTAACCCTTTAACCGTGTCAGGATTTTAAAAAAATCATTCCATGATCATTTGCAAAACTTCTGCTAAAACTAATGTTGACAGTTATTTTCTCAGTGCTAACCATAGTCATTACTTGTACACGCAGTAGGCAAATTCTCCTATGCTAACTTTGATACGTGGCCGAATGAGAGTGTATTCTCAGCATTGGAGGGTCTGCCTCTCTAGGACCCAGGAGTCCTGACTCCAGATCCTCCTGGCTGTGCGCTTCCTGTTCTGGTCCTGCCTTCCTGGCCTCCGGCTGGCTCCTCCCCCACACTCCTTCCTCACCAATGCATTTTCACAGTGGTGACTTTTTAAAGGTTCTTTTAAACAATATTACCCAGATTATTACTTAATGGGAAAATATTTTTACCCTTATATTTTAGTAAAGAATTTGTTTAGAAAACTCCTTGATAAATTGAAGTGAAGAAAAGAACCAGGACCATTAAAGAAAAATTGAACAGAACTTTAGGGGAGGTGAGGAGGGCAAAACAAAGAACTGAAGGTCAGCCATACCAGGGTGTGTTTAGAAATTTACAGATGCCTTCGATTTAGGTGTCAGAAATTCAAATTAAAGTTTCAGAATCCATTTCTTGCATCTTCTAGCCTCGACGGTGGGCCACACATCCTTTATTGTGTTCTGCTCATGTCTTTCTCTGTATTGGGGCTTGAACTCAGGACCTTGCACTTGCCAGGCAGATGCAGCACCACTGAGTTGCACTTCAAGCCTCTACTTCCTTTTCTCTTTGCATATCAAATCTCTCTTTGACTGACTCTCCTAAGGACACATCATTAAATTTTGGGTCTACACAGGTAATTCAGGATGTTCTTATCTCAAGAGCCTTAACTTAGGTACAGGGATCCTTATCTGGACATTGTTACAGGCAGGAGTTCAAAATATACAGCAGTCAAAATATATAATGAAGGGTTGAATTTCTTAAACTTTTTTTATAGTAAAAGTCACATTGCTATTAATCCTCAAAATATTTCCCCTGGACTTGACCATATGCTGCCATTCTTGCCACTGACTGTAAACAGTTCTGGAAGCACTTTTTCACGTCTTTATGAAGTACGATCGAAATGCGGAGACCAGTGCTGACATGCACCATCCAACAGAAAGGCAGGTGCATAGTAACAGGAAGGTGTGCCCTCTTCCACCCCCTTCATGGGATATGGAGCTGTGCCACTCTTAGATCCCCCACGAAGCCAAATGACCGCTGAAGGCAAACACTTGGATTCAAGACATCAAGACATCTACAATAGGACAATCAAAGGCACAAAAGACTTCCAGAACTGTTCTAGCAAGTGTCAAGAATGATGGGATAAGTATGGTTAAAGCAAGAGTGAGTGTTGTGAGGGGATCAACGACAATGTGTTTTTAATATAATTCACTTTTCAATAAAATTTAAATTCACCATATTTTTCAAACATTCTGCCATAGTGAGCAACACTGACAGATTAAGGAATGTCTTTCACCAGGACAAAGAAAATAAAGCAGCAGGTTCACCAAACTCATTGTTTCTCTCTTGTAATCCAATCGTGGTGTGTGCAGGTGTCCACTGGACCCCTTGGTGTAACCACTGTGAGACTACAGGGAGTAAAAGGAACCGACGTGAGCAGCTCCTGCCACTTGCTGTGCTGAGTTCTGAAGTCCTTTCTGTCCTGACACAGTAACAGGCTACATCATCTCCTTGTTCACAGACCACGGTCAAATGCCAAATTTGACAGAGTAGAGAACAAAACTTCCACAGTCACAAAACTGAAAGCCAAGTGACAATGAAAAGGTAGCACTTTCTGGAAGTTTAGAGGAGTCTCAAAGTACATCAAGTTTTCTTACAAGGATATGAATCTTACCCCAATGTTAAAAGGCAGAGAGACAGACTTCAGCTGACATTTCACTAGTAGTATTCTGCTTCATAATTGGCGGGTGTTTTACAGGATATGAATGCATCCTTATTTGACAATTACTAGGTGTTCATATCAAAGGGGTATGAGTTTTACATCTATGGCCAGAAGTGAAACTTTCATATATTGTTTACACTAAGTGAATAATAAGACCTGAATTATATTTCCTCAAAATTCATATATAGAGCCGGGTGTGGTGCCTCATGCCTATAATCCCAGCACTTGGGAGGCAGAGGCAGGAGGATTGCTGAGTTCAAGGCTTTCGTGGGCTACATAGTGAGCTCAGGGCCAGCCTGAACTACAAAGCAAGACCCTGTCTCAAAGAAAAATTCATATATTGAAACCCTAACCCCTAATATAACTATATTTAGAGACAGAAGCTACAAGAAGGTAAGTAGGTTAAATGAGAACATCACAGGGGAGCCCTCGTCGAACATAATCAGTGTTCTTATAAGAGGAAGAGGCACATCTTTCTCAACCAGCACATGGCTAAGGAGAAGCCATGGGAGGATGAAGAGAGAAGGTGGCCATCTAAAAACCAATGAGACAGTTTCTGGTAGAAATTAATCCTGGAGACAGCACCTTCATCTATGAGACAAAACTTGTGTTGTTTAAATCACTCCGTCTAAGGTATTTTATTACAACAGCTCAAACAAACTAATGGGGGGAATCAGATTATAAGAGGAAATTAAACTTACTACTCATAATGCACTAGATAAATATGAAGATCGACACATACTAATTACAGTTGTCACATTTAAAGCTCAGGGAAAAAACCCAAAGTGGGTGTGTGTTCTAGACAAAGCAAATTCATTGACTCCTATACTTTCGTGGTAGGTGGTTTGTCCCATTTCAAAAATTCAATCTATGATGGTGAGTATGATCATGATGTGCATATAAAATGTACCAATAAAATCAATTTAAAAATTCAATCTGAAGGCAATAAACATCTCTAAAAGCTCAGTGTCAATGTTTCTTCCATCCATTTACTAAGAATTAATTCTTCCTAACAACTCAGTAGATTCTCTTCTTTTTTCAAGGGGGTCCGGGAAGCTAAGCTCTCTCTGGCAGACTCATTGTCTCAATGGCTGAAAGAGGGAAACAGTGAAATACAGGAGAAAGAATGTTGGCCCAAGAGTTACTGGGACAACGACTAGCAACATTGTCTCTTGAGTTCACTTTATATTTTTCCACTTCCTCCTAAATTCCTTCTGTGTGAAGGAAGAAATTCTTTCCTATCCCTCCTCCCCAATAACCATGCCTGTTGACTAACTTCTTTGGTAATAGGTTATGTTTCACATGTCTCGAGGTAAATATAGAGAGAAAACAGACATAACCAAAATAAGTATAATCCTTGTTCACAGGTCACTTCTCTAGAGAGGTGTATTTGGAATCTTCCCTGATCATCTGAGCCTGTGCACACCTTTCTTCAGACTCCTTTGATATTTCCTATTTGCACGCCCTACAGTTACTGGTGTGTCCTTGTGTGTAAGTTTGTTCTCAACAGCTGCATGATCGCCCCTCCCCACCTCTACTCCTAAGGCACTTCAGCTCAGGCAAACAGCATCCTATCTCTTCTTTAAACACACTCTGACCTCAGCCCTTTACGGCTATTTTGTCTGCTTGGAATACTCTTCCCAGAGAATTGTCTATTCATTCTCAGTGCCTTTCAGTTTCTGTCACACACTCGCTTTTCAAAAATGCCACTCACTCCCTGTGGTAGACACACTGCAGAACTTTGCCCATTGACCCCATCTGCCGATAGACATGCCCTTATGTAAAGGTAGGACCCACAGATTCAAAATACAAAATCAAATGTCACACCATCACTTCTTTAATTATATTGCTTAAAATCACAGCTTCCACTGTGCTGGCAGGTGCTCTTACTTACTGACCTTGACTGAGCAAAGGGACCCCCCTGGCAAGAAGCTGAGGGCAGCTCTGGGTGAGGCCAGAGAGCCCTTGAGAAAACTGATTCTACTGACAATTAGAGTCTGCAGAAAAGTGAGTCCGTCAGGCAATAAGATAAGAGCCCAGCCCTGACGGACATCCTGTCATAGCCTTGTAAGAAACTCTGAAGTAGAAGACCCCAAAGAAGCCACGTTCAGACTTCTGACTCTCAGCAACTGTAAAATAAGTGTATATTATTTTATAGTAGTACGTGTGGCTATTTGTCATTCAGCAATAAATAATCAGAACCCTACATAACACATTTCTGCCCCCAAATTGGGCATTCGTTTTCTCCTTTACTATGCTTTATTTTTCCCAGTAGAACACTACTACCTTACGTCATTAGGTATTATTTTATTGCCTGCCTCCCCCACTTATATATAAAGTCTAAATTTTGCATGGACTGGAGCTTCTGGAATACAAAATAATCTTGTTAGAGGGCAAAATTGCTGAACAAATTCAGGTATAAAGTTAAATATTTATTAGGAATGAATAAGTCTTAGAAAATTAAATACTTTCAAAAGCTGGTAAATCCAAGAAATTCACATATTTCGCAGACTGCCTAAAGCACATCTATGAGATTCTTTTTTGTACAATTATAGCTCTGTAACTTATGATCACCTCTTCACATCACCACCATTTTATGAAATCATGTTCTTTAAAGATAGTAAGAGGGTTTCGGGTTGGAGGGTTAGCTCAGTGGTTCTGGCGCCTGCCTTGCAAGCACAAGCTCCCTAGTTCAATCCCCAGTAACCACATACAATGCTGGGCGTGGAGACTCACGCCCACCAGCAATCAATACCACATACCACAGTGCTGGGCATGGTGGCTCACGCCTGTCATCCCAGCACTCGGGAGGCAGAGACAGGAGGATTGCTGAGTTTGAGGCTTGCCTGGGCTACCTAGTGAGCTCAGGACCAGTCTGAACTACAAAGCGAGACCCTGTCTCAAAAAAAAAAAAAAAAAAGTTAGTAAGAGGGTTTCTTTCTTCTATCACAACAAGATGGATTTTACAGTTAAGAAAAAATTCTCGTTGATATGAGCACTGGTAGATGCAAATGAGCTCTAGTAGTATGACAATCTTTTTAGAATGGGAAATTTCCCAAGGAAATTTGGTGTGGGGATGTAATGAGGGGAAGGAATAAATATGATTCTGAAAGAAAATAAAAAAGCATGTATATAGGGGGTGGGGAGGTGTGGGTGGGGATATGGGTAAAAATGAGAATTGACTGTGTCATATATTGGTACAAATTCCCCAATGTTATGTGTGATTGTGAGATGTATGCAAATTGTACCAATAAAGAATGCAATTTAAAAATTCTCTTATTTTCCTATTTGTAATGTTATGTAAATGTTTAGGGCTGTTTTCCAATTTCATAAAGGAGCTATAATTTTTTTTTGTTTTTGAGACAGGGTCTTGCTTTGTAGTTCAGGCTGGCCCTGAGCTTACTCTGTAGCCCAGGCAAGCCTAGAACTCAGCAATCCTCCTGTCTCTGCCTCCCGAGTGCTGGGATTACAAGCGTGAGCCACCACGCCCAGCACTGTGGTATGTGGTATTGATTGCTGGTGGGTGTGAGTCTCCACATCCAGCATTGTGTGTGCTTACTGGAGATCAAACTCAGGACCTTGTGCTTGCAAGGCAGGCACCGGAACCACCGAGCTAAATCTCTGGCCCAAGCTGCTATAATATTTTAAGGCATGTCATATTTTACAGCCGTTAACTCACAAACTCTGAACTGGTGAAATTCATTAGTTTGCCAGTGGTGTCCTTGTCGCTGAAGTGTATTATATTGGCCTTAAAGAGAGCTAGAGACTTAAATTTGTATATTAAACAGAAAACAGCCCTGTATGGGAAGATTCTTAAAATTTGTTTCACTTGTTTCCTGGGAAATCTGCCTTCCTCCCTAAGAGTAGAGCTGTAACTCTTTTGTTAGTTGCTATGTTGCCCTGTAATCATACTAGAGCCCAGAAATAGCAAAATATTATACTTCATAATTATTCAAAGCAGATGTACTCATTGTTTCACCATTAAACCAAACAGTATGTTATATATATGATGGGAAAACAGTAAAATCCAGTTTAACTAGTAAATAGTTCCTCAGAATTCTGGGTTGGTTCATAGGAAGTTGTATGAAGGAACATAGGCAGCTGAGCAGATAAGAGGCAGTTGGATTAATAGATAATCTGAGTAAACATTTACTATATATTTATAGGTATACATAAATGTAAATGCATATATACTAGATATTTACATATGTACATGAAAATATGCACATAATGTTTCGTTTAAAATTTTAGTAAACACTTCACATTTTCTTTTCATTGGCTTTCACAGAACTCTAAAAGGAAGATCAATTATATTTAATTGTCATGATGGGGTGGCTAAAGTATGCCATAGGTAGAAGTGCAGTATTTTTTTTTTTTTTTTTTTTTGCTTTTTTTTGGAGACAGGGTCTCGCTTTGTAGTTCAAGCTGGCCCTGAGCTCACTATGGTGCCCAGGCAAGCCGCCGCGAACTCAGCAATCCTCCTGTCTCTGCCTCCCGAGTGCTGGGATTACAGGCGTGAGCCACCACGTCCGGCACTGTGGTATGCGGTGTTGATTGTTGGTGGGCGTGTCTCCACGGCCAGCATTATACGTGGTTACCGGGGATCGAACTCAGGTCCTTGCGCTTGTGAGGCAGGCGCCGGAACCACTGAGCTAACCCTCCGGCCCGAAGTGCAGTATTTTTTAACAACAACAAAAAAACATTACTTATAGAGCAAAAATTAATAAGGGCATCTGGTAATATCTAAGAGTTATACACACTGTTTTCTATTTAGAATTCTAGGGAGTTTTATATTTTCATTTTTGTTAATAGATGTTTGGGATACACAGTAATCATGTTGATTTTGGGGAACTGGTACATATACACAGCACATTTTGATCACTTAACATTTTTTTTACCTAACTACAGGAGAAATGTAAAGAAGACTGACTGTATCTGAGGAGGGAAAGGATGTTTGCCCGAAGGCAGGAGTATAGGATTTTTTTAACAGGAAAATTCACTCATTCTTTTTTTTTTTTTTTTTTTGTACCAGGGATCAAATTTGGTACCTTTCGCTTGCAAGGCAGGCACCGGAACTACTGAGCTAAATCCTCACCCGGAAAATTCAGTTATTGAGCAAGAACCACAATATATAGTGGAAGTGCCTAAGAGGCTGGGCTCTGAGGCTTGAACAGCTCTGTGTCTCTGGCTGGTTTCTCATTCTAGATAAGCCACAGCTTTGTCAACTACACAGTAGATATAATAAATATGCCTAACTCCTTATCACCAAATAGTGCATATAAAACTTTCTGTCAAGCACCAGATGATAGGATCTTAGTAAAGTTAGTTTTTCTCAATATCATTATGCAATGCTAAAGATAGCAGATATCTTGAGAATTTTAGTTTTGGGATCCTACTTTCACCACTAACATGAAAAGTACATCCTGAATAGATTTCTGTTTACAATTCCAGCTGACATGTTGCTTCATTCTCCTGAGGCACATACAAAGCATACCATCAAAGCCAAGAAAACACTATTAGTTCATAGACCCTCCAGGAAGCCACACGAGCAGGAAATGGAGTTACTCTCATTCTGATTCTGGAACTAAGCAAACAGACTTCACATTCTAAAGTGTAGCTTATCATTACCCAGGAAGTATATGACAATGGGAAATGGTCATGGGTCATGCTGGATCTTTTGAACACAGACATAGTCACAGGAAATCTCATTTTAATAGCACGCTGGGAAGACAAAAATGAACCTATTAAATATTCCCTAGAATTCTAAATAGAAAATAGTGTGTATAACTCTTAGATATTACTAGATGCCCTTATGAATACTTGCTCTTTAAGTAAGGTTTTTTTGTTGTTAAAAAATACTGCGCTTCTACCTATGGCATACTTTAGCCACCCCATCATGACAATTAAATATAATTGATCTTCTTTTTGAGAGTTCTACTATAGCCAATGAAAAGAAAATGTGAAGTGTTTACTAAAATTCTAAGCAAAACATTATGTGCATATTTTCATGTAAATATGTAATATATATGCATTTATACTTTATGTATACCTATAAATATATAGTAAATGTCTACTCAGATTATCTATTAATCCATCTGCCTCTTATCTGCTCAGTTGCCTATGTTTCTTCATACAACTTTCTATGAACCAACCCAGAATTCTGAGGAACTATTTACTAGTTAACCTGGACTTTACTGTTTTCCTACCATATACATAACATATTGTTTGGTGAAATGATGAAACAATGAGTATATCTGCTTTGAATAATTATGAAGTATAATTACTATTTTGCTATCAATGTTCTGGGCCCTACTACGATTACTGGGCAATATAGCAGCTAACAAAAGAGCTGCAGTCCTACTCTTATGGACAAAGGCAGATTTCCCAGGAAATCAGTGAAAAATGCAGATAGAAAGCATATTATACAGCACCAAACTCCTAAACCTATAAGGTAAAGACCATTTGGAAAGATCACACATCAAATACAGATTTCAGTTCTATAATGTCAGGATTACAGCTTTGATACATTTTTTAAGTGATTACAGAAGTCAAAAGCACAAAATGCTATGTACAATGTTTTTGACTGAGTAGCATAACACTATCTCTTGCTTTCATTAAGAAGGAAAAGTGCAATTTTGTTTGAAAAAATCTTCAAGGGTCAACTACATCCAGCAGATGTGGGTGTTACCACTCCCTTCCATAGGTCATGTGAGGTGGGCAAAGGCATCTTTTGGAGAGAAGCTGCCTCTGATCCTCCTGTTTGCCCACATTCTGGCCTCTTACAGGCATGTGATAGATACCCCATAATTAAGAGACAACCTTTTATGAAGTAAACAAATGGTGATAAAAATGGATAAATACTTAATACATGGATTTTTAGAAATATATATATGTGCTTATAATCTGGAAAATACTTCTCCTTTCACAGTGCTACTTGATACCGGCAGTGACCCAATAATCTTGGGAATAATTTGCTTGTGACTTGTATCTAAAGTCACCTAGAAAAACGAGGGCACTGCACTCAGTCCCCAGGGATAGCGTTCTCTCTGTGCTGTCATTAAATATGCTTCACATTTGCTTTGTGCAGTGGTTTCAACTGGGAGAAATTCTGTCCATTGGGGCTTTTGGCAATGTCTGGATATACTTATGCCTGATGCTGGTTTTGTGGTTGGAAGTGCTGGCATAAGCAGGTGGAGACCATATAGGGCTGTATTCTACAATGCACAGACCACATCCCTAGAAAAATTATCAAGCCTTAAATTCAACAAGGTCAATGTCTAAATCTTTGCCTAAACAGTAAAAACTGTTAAGTTGTGTAAATTACTGTGGCGGGTATAAAGCATGTCTGAAAATAGTTTTGCATTCTTCCATCAATAGGATCTTCTTCCATAGGCAGATTCTAAGTTTTCTTCCCATGAATGTTGGTGGGACATTGTTGTTGTTTTGATGAACAGATGTAATTGGTGATTTCTGAGTCAAGGTTATACAAAATCATTTGATTCTTGCAGTTTCTTTGGGCACACCTGACTTCAGAGCCTAAGTCACTACTACACAAGAAGTAACATAATCCAGAGGGTGCATAGTGGACAGACTAGAGATACCTCATGAAGAAAGAAAGGTGTCTACTTTCTGATGGCCACAGATGAGAGTCCTCAAGCCAGAATGACCTTCCTGCCCATTCTCAAAGTCCTGCCCCAAGAATGATGAAAGGTAATAAATGATGGTTATGGTTGTAAGCTGCTAAATTTTGGGTAACTGGTTGCATAGCAGTGTCTAACCAGAGCAATCTACAGATTCAGTTATTCGCAGTCCAGTGCTCTGGTTAGCAGGATGTCTTCCCACCCAGTCCAATGGAAACACAGAAGCATTAATTAGAGGGCTGTCACTCCTTTAAACAGACTGTAATTAGCATGTGGAAAACAGGAAACAAAGGGAAGTATTTTAAAGAGATTTCAGAGGCCTCTCTGGAGAGCACTCTGAAATGACAGAATACTACAGGTTGGAATCTTGGGCTTTAGTGATTTCAAAAGCCAGTTATTATGAAAATGAGAAAGGATGCTGAATATATGATCTCTTGAGGTTATTTCTAAGCTTTGATTTTAAGATTCATAGTCTACAAATATAAAAGATAAAGATTTAAAAATTAGGGGCCGGAGATTTAGCTCAGTGGTTCTGGCGCCTGTCTTGCAAGCACAAGGTCCTGAGTTTGATCCCCAGTAACCACATGCAGTGCTGGGCGTGGTGGCTCACACCTGTAATCCCAGCATTTGGGAGGCAGAGGCAGGAGGATTGCTGAGTTCGAGGCTTCCCTGGGCTACATAGTGAGCTCAGGGCCAGCCTGAACTACAAAGCAAGACACTGTCTCAAAAAAAAAAAAAAAAAAAGATTTAAAAGTTATAACATGAAAGAATGAATCCTCGTGAATAAAAAAATGAAAATTTAATAAATATTCAGCCTTTCTTATGCCCATCAAACTACAAAAAATAAATGAAAAACTAATGGTGGTAAAATTGGTAAACAGCCACTTTATGGGGGGGGTCACAGTGTCCAATATGCGTTGAAAGCTTTAAAAAATATACACATAATCTTTGACAAAGTAACACCTCCTCTGGGAATCATCCAAAAGGCAAAAGGAAAATGTGCCTTATACACTATTTTTAAAGCCATATTATTTGCAGAAGGAGGAAATCCACAGGAAACAACCTGACTAACAATGGAACCATAGTGGAGCACAGCATGGCAGGATGTACCAATGTAAAGTTATAGATACAAAACTCATATGGAAAAATGTATACAAAATGCACCAAGAAGATTAAAGTATCCATCTTCATGTACACGGTGAATATAGCAAAGAAAAATCTACACTTTTAAATTTCAAAAGAAGGAAGTATATTTTTCTTTGTTAACATGAATATTTTAGTATGTATTTTTTCTATAAAGTAATTATTAAGCTCTATAAAGGGAAGCTTCCATAAAATGAAATTATTAATCAAGGTTAATATCTCAATAGATTTATCTACTTTACATTAAGAAAAGGGACTAGTTAATATAAGCAAATACACAGATTTACAAAAATTAAAGGTAAGTTAAATTTATTTAAATTAAAAACCTTTCTGTGGTACCAAAGACTTTCCCACTGAGCTACACTCCAGCCCCTTTATTTACTTATTTATACCCCTGTCTATTTATTTACTTAGGAAAGATCTTGTTCAGTCTCCTGGACTGGCCTAAAACTTGAGATCCTCCTGCCTCAGCTTCTGGAGTTGCTGGAGTTGACAGATATGTGCAAGTGCATCTGGCTTATTAGTTAAAATATTTTTAAAGATAAAATTTAAAATTTTGAACACTAATTGACTGAGCATCACTTTAACATATTTTGCAAAACTAAAATAGTTTACTTTTCCATCAGTTAAAATGTCTCATCAATAAATAGTATACAGGAAATTTGGAAAACTGAAATCAATTACTCATTTTATAAAAGTGATCCCTAAAATATTACCCTAGATTTTCTTTTTTGGTCATAAAGGACTTCATTATTGAAGTAAAAGATGAATAATAAATAAATAAATAATAAACAAAGCTTAAAAACTGCTTCTTTGGAATTCTGAGTAAAGTTCCTAAACTCTTGGTGAGAATCATCAAGAAGAGTGTGACAATGAGATATTACTACACAGTGGATCCCACAGAAATTAAGCTATGAAGACGTTACAATTAGTTTTAATTTGGAAATGTAGCCTAGTAAACACCTAAGCAAGAAGTTAATAAAACCAACTTAAATGATATAAACTATTACAATTTCTAAAACAATTTAAAATACTTAACTTGTAATTTAAAGTTCACCTATAGTGAAAATATAGGCACAAATGATTTGCATTATACCAAAGACATAAGTGAAAGACAGCAAATTTACCCACACCTTTTGAAAGAATAAGAGAAATTCGTCCCCATTTTACAACGTTAGCTCAACGTTGACACTAAAGCCCAAAAAACTGCTATAAGAAAACATAAATAGAGGTTACCCTTACTCAGGAACATGAATACAAAAATTCTAAGCGAAACCCAACTTACTGATAAAAGTTGATCGATGGATGCCATGAATACAAGTTTGTCATCGTATCTGAATGTAAGAAAATGTTACTTGCAATGTGAAGAGAGTAAAGAAGAAATATACAACTCAAAAATACAGAAAGATATTTATAAAAGTCCATGTCCACGTGTCACTTAAAGAATATCTACTGGCAAACTAACAAGGAAAGGGAACTAGAGGATAAAAGGCAATAGCTGGCGTGGTGTTGCGTTCCTGTCACCCAGAACTCTAGGAAGATGAGGCAGGGGATCACCAGTTCAAACCCAGCCTGGGCAATTAGCCCCTCAGGGAGATCCTATCTCAAAATAAGAATAAAAAACTACTTGGGATGTGGCTCAGTATGAATGCCTTGGGTTCAGTTGCCAGTAGTGTGTGCCTGTGTGGACACACACACAAATGCACACAGACACACACACACACATGTCTATGAGTAAACATATTTAATAATGAAATATCAAAATCTCTATACTAAGATTGGAAACATGAAAACAATCCCTTTCAAAGTTCTACACCACGTTCATCATTGTACTGGAAGTGTTGGGTGATTCAGTGTGGCAAGAAAAGGTAATAAAACGTAGAAGGGTTTGGGAAAGACAAAATAATACACTAATTCAGAAATGATATAATTATGCAAACAGGGGACCCAAAAGGACAAGAAAAATATTAGACCTAATCAAAGAGATGTATCAGATTAGTGGATCAGAACATTTTATAATGTAAATATGTCAATTACTCTTAAATTAGTCTATACAGTCAATGCAATTCACATTTTAAAAAGCTTTAAGACAAAAAATTCAAATATATTGACAAACTCATTTTAAAATGCAAAAGCAAGACATTTCTGAGGGGGAACACACTGGAACAATTGCTGTACGGTAAAATGGGATGTACTGTAAATTTCTAGTTAAAATGGAGTGATACAGAAGTAGAGCATATGGGCTAGAAACAGATCAACTCATATATGACATTTTCTGTATTATAAAAATGGAATTGCAAATGGAGCTGAACTGCACGGTTATCCATATAGAACAGTTCAAAGGTGTTCAACTCCTGTTCCTATCATTCCAAAAGCTTGATTACAAGGGCTAGAGATTTAGTTCAGGGGCACTACTCCTACCTCATAAGCACAAGGACCTGAGTCTGATTCTCAGTACTAGAGAAAAGGAAAAAATTTAAAAAAAGGAAAGCTCAGTTACAGGACAAACAAGTGTAACTGTGGTACTCGTGCTACTGGCAGGGCGAAGTTTAGCACAGCATTTGGAGAACTATTAGAATCTCTATGGCGCTACCATTTCCATACCAGATCCGTTTGAGTAGAAATGTATACACAGGGCTGGAGATTTAGCTCAGTGGTTCTGGTGCCTGCCTCGCAAGTGCAAGGTCCTGAGTTCAATCCCCAGTAACCACATACAATGCTGGGTGTGGTGACTCACACCCACCAGCAATCAATACCACATACCACAGTGTCAGGCGTGGTGGCTCACGCCTATAATCCCAGCACTCAGGAGGCAGAGACAGGAGGACTGCAAGTTTGAGGCTTGCCTGGGCTACAGAGTGAGCTCAGGGCCAGCCTGAACTACAAAGCGAGACCCTGTCTCAGGAAAAAAAAAAAAGAAATGTATACACAGGTTTATGAAAGGTGATTGCAAAAAATATTCATAACAGGCCATTTATAGTAGCCTATAATGTAATCTAATAAAATGTTTAACAATTATAATGAATGGATAAACACACTGTAATTATATTTATGCAGTGGGAATGAAGTATGTACACAGTGGTGCAAAACTAGAGTGACATGCACATACAACATAAATACACCACACACACACAATGTTAACAAAAGTCAGACAGAAGAATTTGTACTGTGCATGTATGCCTGCACATGCCTGCCTGCATTTAAGGTCTAACAAAATCAAACACTAGAGATTAGCAGATGTACACTTACCGAGGGAAAGGCCAAAGACAAGCAAGACAATTACTGCCCCCTCCAAAGGAATGTGATTTGTTATTGAGATTGTTACTGTGGAGTTTCCAATGCTTGGGCAGTCTTTTTTCTTTTCTTTTTTTTTTTTGTAATCCAAGTTGAACCTACACAGTATGTTATTGTTCAAAAATAACATGTTTAAGCCAGAAGCCTTGGTGGACTCCACAATCCCAGTACTAAGGGAGAACGAGGCAGGAGGATCACAAGTTTCAGCCTTGCTTTGGGAAATTGAGGGACTTAGCAAGACCTGGTCTCAAAACAAAAACAAAAACAAACAAACAAACAAATTATAAAAGCTGAGTAAATAGCTCAGTGCAAAGTCCTGGAGCTCATTTCCCCAGAACTGAAAAGCACAAATGTTAGGCTGTGGTAGCAACACAGCTTCTCCATAGTACCTCCTGTACCTACTTTCCTTCTGGGTAGGGGCATCCAAGACCCTGACCACTCTTCTTCACCAGCCCACTTCTTGGGTTGTTTGCAGCAAGCCACGTCAGGAATAAGGGCAACTCTTGTGGGTCAAGGAGCAAGTTTGCTGACTGCTTGGTATAAAACAGCAGGTTCCCCAAGTTCAGCGTTTCCTTGCGACAACGTAACCTGCTGCCTGTGTAGAAATCTGTCTGGATCCACTCAGTGGCCCTTCTCTGACTTAAGAGCCAGAGGGAGCAAATGCAAATGTTTGATGTTTCATGAGTAATATCTTTGTCTAACCCTGTGCTATCTGCAACATCCATGAAATAGTAACAAGCAAGTTTACTAATTTTAAAAAGGTAACATTTAATCCATGTCCTGAAAAAGGACACACTCGGTTTTTTTTTGTTTTGTTTTGTTTTTTTGAGACAGGGTCTCACTTTGTAGTTCAGGCTGGCCCTGAGCTCACGATGTAGCCCAGGCAAGCCTCGAACTCAGCAATCCTCCTATCTCTGCTTCCCCAGTGCTGGGACTACAGGTATGAGTCACCACGCCCAGCATTGTATCTGGTTACCGGGGATCGAACTCAGGACCTTGCGCTTGCGAGGCAGGCGCCAGAACCACTGAGCTAAATCTTTGGCCCCATGCTTGGTTTTATGTGTATCTCTGTATCTTACATTTTACAATAAAAATTTTTACATTTTACCCAAATTCTATTTTTCTTTCTTTTTGATCATTTCTCTCTCTCTCTTTTTTTATAGCTCAAGGCTTAAGTTTTATCTTTTATTTTTTTAAAATTGAGTTTATGGATATATATATATATATATATATATATATATATATATATATCATGATTGCATTCAACATTGAAAATTTGTACTTGTACATGACACATTTTGATTCTTGCTTTTTCCCATTCTCCTGCCTTATTTACAAACCTTCTTCCCCTATATACATGAGCTTTGTTTCCATTTTTTTTGTTTTTACTATCAAACTTTTTCTTTCCCTTCTTTACCATGTTTCCCTTTCCCTTTGAACATTTTCTTCCTATTTCACACTTTCTATTTACACCCTCAGTTTTTCATACTAGAGAAATGATATGGTATTTACACATCTGTGTCCTATTTATCTCACTTATGAATATGTCCTCAGTATAAATATGTCCTCAGTATAAATATGTATATATATATATGTATATATATATATGTATATATATATATATATATATATATATATATATATATATATATATATACAAACAAACTCATACATCTTCTTCATCCAGTTCCCTGTTGATGGGCATTTGGGCCCTTTCCACAATTTAGCTATTATAGACTGAGCTGCTATGAACATAGTTACACATATGTTGCTGTGATATGATGCTTTTAATTCATTCACATATATACCTAGCTGGGAAATAGCAGGGTGACCCATCATTTCTGAGTGCTTACTACACGCAAGGCTCTACGAATACAGTGTTCAATAGGACAAACAAGATTTTTCAGAATATATTCAGTGGCAAAGTCAAGCAAAAGATAAATTACAGTGCTGCTTTTTGAAAAGTGAACAGGGGGTGAGGAAAAAATTGGGGGAGTAAAGAGATATCAAGTGTCCTAATACATTTATCAATCTTACTGCATGTACATAGAATGAGATCGACATTTCAAGACAAAGGAGAAACATTTTTGAAAGTAGTGTGTGAAAAAAGTCAAAAGCTAATTTATCAACTAAAGGAATACTTAACAAACTCAGATAAACTTACAAATAGAGTGACTTACAAACAATAACTGGAAAGAACGAGGACACTTTTAGCTTGACATTCACTGTCTAGTGTGCCTCTTACCCTGTACTACACCAGCAACGGTCCATGGATCACACATTCATCGTTTATCCTACATCTGGGTACCGAGACACTTCTCCACGCTGGGCTGCAGGCGTGAACATGCTAGTGAGGTGGAATGCGAAGCTATGGTGGGAGGGGCAGCGGGAGGAGTGAAATCTAAATTTGGGTTAGGGGAGAAGTACGCTTCCCAGTGAGCATGCGCTTCAATAAAACTGAGGTTTAAATGATTTTCAGAAGGGGGGGGTGGGAGCCAGAGTATTACAGAATAAGACAGTGTAGACAAAGGCAAGAAATCACAAGGCTGTATTCTTAAAAAGAGCTTATTGGGACCATAAGAAACAAAATGATACCAATATATTATAGGGGCAGAAGTCAAACTCTCCAGTACTAGAGATGTCTCCATCGCCATGCTATTTGTGTCATTTATTTACTTATTCTCAATTTTGCATTATATTTATGTTAGGGCTATTTATTACATTTTATACTGAAAGAAATATAAAGATCCTCTAAAAGTTTTCCAATTTCCTAGGCTAAGTTTTTCTGCCTACCCCAGGAAGCAATGCTAGTAAGCACATAGAAAACTAAGGCACTTACTGTCAAATATCTATTTTATTCCCCAGGACTCAGAATGTGATTTAGATGGGGTTGTAAAATCCAAGAAGATCCATCTTCCAGTGAGCATACCAGAAGCTATTCGTTTAAAGGAACTGAATGTAACTGGTAAACAATTTGGAATAGAGTTGTCTGACTGAGCCGACCAGAGGCTGCTTGTTTTCAGTCTGGATTGCTACACGGTATCCATGGAAATGGAATCAGGCCCGCACAAAGACAAACAAAGGCTACCTTCAAATGAATCAGCCAGAGCGACAAGTGCCAATGTTCAAGGCATCCACTAGTGCAATAGCTTCGCTCATGCTTGTCAAAGCACAATGAAATAATCTCTCACTCTGAAAATACAGAGGCTGACACTCTTTTGTTTCGGTTCCTCCGTTTAAACATTAAACTCATTATTGTACAGAAAGCCTTTCAGTGATCCAGAGTTACAGATGGCTTCTGTAGGAAAAACTGTCTCTAGGCACTTTAAACTATAAGAGGAAGAATTGCAGTCACACTTTTAGAACACAGAAGGCATCTTTGTTGACAAAATTGTATCACCTCTCATCAGAAGGTGAGCAACGGAACAGACAAGGGCGTCTCTGCAAGGAAGTAAATTATATTTGAAAATCATTAATAGTCTCAAAGTCTATAAAAACATTAACAAATATACAGTCTACATTAGTACTGGTTAATCGATGGTGCTTACATGTGTGGAAACAGCCAGGCATAGACTGTGTTGAAAATTTGAATATAAGGAAGCTGGACCAATTAGCTGCAGGTAAAATAGGAGAGGATATCTAGCTGTGTTCTAATTTATATGATTAAGTGAAAATGCTTTAAAATGTTTTGAGGAGACTACGAGTTAGAATAAAAACTTAACATTTTACTAATTAAACTTTTCAAAAGCAACACTAATCTCTGAAACTAATTACTGAAAAAATGTACTATACTAGAGAGAAATAAAGAATTAAAAGAATCATGGGCCGGAGGGTTAGCTCAGTGGTTCCGGTGCCTGCCTCACAAGCGCAAAGTCCTGAGTTCGATCTCCGGTAACCACATAGAATGCTGGGCGTGGAGACACGCCCACCAACAATCAACGCCGCATACCACAGTGCCGGGCGTGGTGGCTCATGCCTGTCATCCCAGCACTCGGGAGGCAGAGACAGGAGGATTGCTGAGTTCGCGGCGGCTTGCCTGGGCACCATAGTGAGCTCAGGGCCAGCCTGAACTACAACGCGAGACCCTGTCTCAAAAAGAAAAAAAAAAAAATAGAATTAAAAGAATCAGAGAAACATAAGTTGGTATCTACAAGAACAGATACTTTGTAAAGAAAATCGGATGACTGCACTGATGCTAATTCTGAGATCAGCATCAGAATCCCGTTACACTTGGCCCACCCTAAACAGACATATCAGTTATATCTACTTGACTGTGCTGAGTACGTTGGGAAGCGAATAAACTGTACCTAATGGCTCCTTCACTGTCTAGCAGGCTCTTAGTTGCAGAGTGCTATGCCCCCCTCCCGACTTTGTTCTCTTTGCTTCTGCATAGCTCTTTCTTTTCCTCTTCGCACATCTGGAACAGCTTCACCTTCCGCTCACCAGTAAATATGACCTCTCTATTTCATATCCCAAAACATTCTTTGCCTTTTTTCTTAGTCAGGGACCCTTTTCTGCCAGAGCTGGTTGCCCATCTTTTTCCTTCTCCTTTTTCTCAGACCCTATCCTTTCCATAGACGTTACGGTCTTCCCCTCCCCTCAGCTCTTCTTGAGGTCTGGTCCTCTGCCTCCTCCAACTACCTCAGTGACATCTTAAGAAATTACAAGTGAACACGTAGTCCTACCAGCAACAGAAATTGTTCAATTCTTTCATAATTATCATGCCTGCCTCTTCATGTTTCTTTGTTCATTTTCTGAAAAACAGCTTCTCTTGCCTCTCTCACTACTTCGCTTTCCTTTTTCTCCTAAACTTTATGACACTGTCTACATTTGCCCACTTCCATTTACTCCCCAGCTCACTCTATGATTCCTGCATTTTGCCCTCCACAGCGAGGGCCCTTGGCAAGGCCATCCAACTTGTCTGCCTCCTATGAAGACATTGACCCTGTTGAACAATTCTTCCTTCTCCAGGTATTTCTTTGTATCCCCCTGGCTGTGGTCTCCTACTTTTCCAGCTGTCCTTTTCTTTTCCATCTTACCTATTTTTGCTCATACCATCCTCTAAAGTAGTCCCACAGTTGTAGCCAAAGACCTCTTCTGCTCTCTCCTCACCCAATGGATCTTGTCAGTCTCATCTTCTAGAGTACAGATGGCTTTTACATCTCAGTCCGCAACTTACTCCCTTGCCTGCTCCTAACACCTCTCTATACACTGTCTACTACTGGAAACTCAACCTGTCCAAATAATCTGATCATCTTCTCCCTCCAACTTGCTGTCCGTCAGTGCTCCTTACTTCAACTTGTGATACTGCCTTCATCGAGCTTCCTGCATCAGAAACAAAGAACCTGCCTTATCTTCCCCTTCTCTGTGTAACCCAGGTAAATCATGCAACAAGCCCTATCTATTCTTCTTCTTGAATATCTTTCAAATCAGTTCTTTGCTCTCTTTCTCTCCAGGTACTACCCAGTTTAGTATTTTACCAGTAGGATTTCTCAGTTGCTCTATTATATTAATCCTAAAACTAGAACCAATTATTACCTGAATGAATTCGGTGACTTGCATCAGGTCACTATCCATCTACCCTCCTGTCACCTGAACAACCTGCCTAAAGAACAAATCCTTTCTTGTCATCCCCTAGTCAAGGCACTCCAAATCTCCCCACTGTCCTATGCTCCTTACTATGGTTGAAAGGACTCATGGTCCATTGACTGGTTATTCTCCCAGCTGTTAGTCTGTGAAAACACCACAAGCACTAGGTTCTGGCTGTAATCACTTTCTGCTTCTACTATGTCAGTTTCCTATTCAGGAATGTAAACATCTCGCCCAGGAAGCAGAAGACTTGGGTCCTACTGTTAAGGTCCTGCAACCATCAAGAGATCCAGGAGCACTTGCCTTCAAGATCCCCATGGTCCCTCCTAATAGATCTAAATTCAAATGATTTGTCCCTATCCCTATAAGGATATCTCTGCAGGTGTGACATTCAGTGTGTCACAGTGACATTTCTCCATCCTTTGACTCAACATTTAGTTTTCCATCACTTTTTACTTGAAAACTATGATATCTATCATGCCATAGAAATATGTTATAATTACAAATTATAATAAAGTAAGTTTTGCTGGACATGTGGCTCATGCCTGTAATCCCAGCACTCAGGGAGCAGAGGCAGGAGGATTGCTGAGTTCGAGGCTTGCCTGGGCTACAGAGTGAGCTCAGGGCCAGCCTGAACTACAAAGCAAGACCCTGTCTCGAAAACAAAACAAAACAAAACAGAAAAGTATAAGTTTTAATTTATGTTAAAAAAATGTCAAGGCACCAAGAGGAAAGATGATTTGAAATTTCAATAGTGCAGAAGCTCAAAGACAACAATAAGGACTCATCTTCTCTATGTCTTTTCACCTAGCTCTACTTACTATATTGACTTTGTTCTTAAGCCAGCTGATAAATTGCATGGCTACAAAATGGCCATAGCTACTCAGATTTTCACATCTCAACCTGACAACATGTTTCTTAAGAATGGCCTTCTTAGGAAGAAAAATTCTCTTCCTTGAATTCTCCAGCAGACGTCCATTTCCAATGACTCATTGGACAACACTGCATTGTAAACTGTTGTCTACATCAGACACTAATAAAGGGATTCTGGATCTCTTGGTTGTATGAAAGAGAAGAGTAAGTTTATAAGTGGACTTCTGCTGGAAAGGATAGTGATAGGCTCAAACTATTCCTTCTGGGCTCAGACCATTTCCTTCCCTCATGTCTGGATTATTTTCCAAACGAGAATTTCTTTGGGCCATGTTTCTGGTTTTCTCTGATTCAACCTTGAACTTACCGAACTGCCTCACATAAAGTAGGTAGTCCTAAAGCTATGATCAAATGTTAGTTTTATTGAGTTTCCTGTAGTCAGAGTAATAATGGTTCTATAGTCCATCAGAAGAGGCAAAGAGATTACCGACATACAGAGAACCCATGTTTCTACACCTCAATACCAGGATCCATCTCTCTAGAAAGCCATTCCTCCGTTCTTCCTGGTGAACCACTGGTCACTATGGCAACTGGATGAAACATTCTCTGCACCTTTGACTTGTTGGTTAGAGGGCCAAGACTCCTTTGCTTTTGTGTAGTGCTGAATCTTTCAGAAATATCCTCAGTTGGGCCCTGGGATATAGCTCAGTGACACCACAACTGCCTTGGAAACACAAGGTCCTCAGTTGGATCCCCGAATCACACACACACATACACACACACACACACACACACACAATATCCTAAGTTGAACAGGGTGGTAGTCAGGACTAAAGCTATGGGTTAAATAGTAAATTTACATGACATCGCCATACTTTTGGTCTCAAGTATTTCCCTATTCTTCCTTAAACTTTTTTTTAATATTAACTAACCACATGTCTTTATTGTGATAAATATCAAAATTCCATCATTAGAAACTCATCTCTTTGCATTAATAGGCTTCTGCTTATGTGCTTCTGTTAGCACATACAGACAAGGAGCTGTCATCATCCACTTTAGAAGGAATTCATTTAAACTGGTGTAGTCACTGACTCTCAGTGTTGAAATCTACCTGTCTTGGTGTTCTTCTCACAAAGAGGTCCAGGCAACACTGGAATTTTAATTTGTTAGGAAATGGAGGAAGCAGTGATAATAATTAAGTAGTCACTTCCAAAACAGACTGTACATCAAAAATATGTCAGTAATTATTTTTATCTATAAAATTATGAGTTCCAACCCATAAATTTAAGTAATAGAGGCTCAAATTGGCTCACAAGCCACAGCAAAGCTTAGTTGAGCTTGGGCAGGTAGAGCTGGGAAGCCATGGTTGGAGGTGTTTACTTTATCAGAAGATGGCCTAAGGAGAGTGAGGCGCAGAGAATGAAAAGAGAGAGATGGTTTACACTGGATCCCAGAAAGCTGAGATTATCCCAGGCTTTCCTTTCTGCTACAAAAGAAAAACTGTCCTACTTTATGATTATGCTTATGCTGAGGGATGTACCTTCTAAAAGTGAATGGTCAGCTGAAAAGAGTGAGAGAAAAAGTAATAATTCAATAAAAATAAAGGTATAGCCTGGAAAATATTTTAAATTTAAATATGGTACCATCAGGTCTAGTTAGAACACAGAACAACGTACATACCATGTATAGCTGTAGTGATAGAGCTTTGTAGTGTTTGTGTGGAGTATGTGTTTTTGTGCAAGAAGGAGTAAAGAAAATGCTGGATATATGGGCTTATGGTAGAAAGAATAGG
The DNA here is from genome assembly GCA_004025085.1 of Thryonomys swinderianus. Taxonomy (NCBI): domain Eukaryota; kingdom Metazoa; phylum Chordata; class Mammalia; order Rodentia; family Thryonomyidae; genus Thryonomys; species Thryonomys swinderianus. The sequence goes on along the minus strand of PVIC010001341.1, from coordinate 19,132 downwards.
ATTTTTTTTATGATATGCCAAGCATAAATTTGGACTTTAGCCTACACCAGAGAGAAAGCCATGGAATATGTGAAACAGGGAGTGTACTCAACATTGATAAGTGTTTTACAAAGATAGTATAGTGATGATGAGGAGAATGAATTGGAGGGAGAAGAAACAAAGATAGGAAAGGCAGTTTAAGAGATTCACCAAGGCCGGGTGTGGTGGCTCACGTCTGTAATCCCAGCACTCGGGAGGCAGAGGCAGGAGGATTGCTGAGTTCGAGGCTTGCCTGGGCTACATAGTGAGCTCAGGGCCAGCCTGAACTACAAAGCAAGACCCTGTCTCAAAAAAAAAAAAAAAAAAAAGAGATTCACCAAGGTGGGGGCTTGAACTGTCCAATAGAAGAATCTGTACGGATTTTCTGTTTGAATCATTCTCTGCACCGGGGGTGGGGGGGGCAACAGAATCTTCAGACTATGAGGTTAGAAACAAGAGAGCAAATTCGTAGCTTTCCTATTTGCACAATTATATTGACATTAATCACTGGTAGAGGAGAAAATTTTGAGTGTTAAATTCAACTTAAAAAATAGTCTGATACTCAGTATATAGTATATTTGGATGGAGAAACTTGACACTTGACCGAATTGCTAATCTGCACCTCAGGAGAGGAAAGCGGCAGGAGGTCCAGACTTGGTCAGAGTGCTGTCCCCAGGAGAACATGTAGAGTGCGCAGGAAGCTCCCTGATCAAGATGTCCAAACGCCAACCAGGGATGGGACAAAGAGTTAAGACTGATGAAAACAGAAAGAACAGATAAGGAGGAGAAACAAAAGCAGAGGAAGAGGGTATTTCAGGAGGAAATGAAATATTAACTGGAAGACTTTTTTACTTGAAGGAAATTAGAATATTTACAGACTGAACTGGAGTTATATCAGGGAGAGAAGGCTGAAGTTGCAGAGGCAATAAGAAGAGATGTGAATCAGAATCCAGGTGGAAGAATTCCATGGTGCATTAATTTAATGGAGACTATATAACATTCATTTAGTTCCATTTGCCTTCCTCTAATGACTTTTCATTTTGTTTACAGATTATCTGGACCTATTGCAACCACTCTTCCCCTCCTCAATCTCCTGCTAAATGATGAAAAATAATAAATACAGAACTAAACTATGAGTGCAGCTTTTTAAAGCACTTATTAGAAGTTTTATGGAAAGCAACTTTAAATGCGCATTAAAATGTTATTTGTGGGTCTAAGTGCTTTGTGTGTGTGCTGGGGAGAGTACACACATTCTAAATATGGATGTGTTTACACTACACAATTGTACTTGCACGTGATTTGTAAGTAATTATGCTTGTGTATGTTGAGTGAAGATACAACATAAAATTTTTCAATACTGCTGACCTAGAGATTTCAAGTGTTCTTATGAACCTGAGATACACAAGTTATCAAAAACTAATGCTGTTTCTTTAAGGAGCTTAACTGCTATTACAAAGGGCAATGCTTTTTTATAGTCATCATAAATCAAGAAAAAAACTTATTCTTTAAATATGCAAATAAATGGACCGGAAAGATGAAATAAGCACACACATACACACACACACACACACACACACACACGCGGTCATTTTACATCCCCTCTACCTGCCTGCCCTGGCTGTCCTAAGTAAGGAAATGCAAGGCAAAGTCTATTCTGACTTCATGCCCCACAGCAACGCATTCCACTGAACTGTTTCTCGCTGTTCTCTACGGAACATGTCTCAACATTTCAAAGATTAGAAAAATGATGTTACGTTTCTGTAGTTTCTCCTAATACCTGCAGAGAGATGAGAAACCTGGTATATTTCTAGTAGCTCTTAGAAAAGCTGTAAAGTTCCAGGGACTGGTTTTCAGAGACAAATCCATTTTTGTCTGAAATCCCTGAACTATAGCAGTGGCCCCTCAGGAACAACCCCTATGTCTTCAGGAAAAAATGTGAAGCATGATGGAAGAATAATATGAATGTTTAAATGTTTAAAAATGTATTACAGTAAAAGACAGCTTGCCATAACTCCCCCTCGCGCTAACTCCTCCTGGCTTGGAACATCTGTATCTTACTGTACTTGCCACTTTCTGAGGCGACTTTTTAAGTCCTCTCTCGGGGATCGGGTGTCTATGTGCTCTGTTGTGGCTGCCTCAGTATCCTGAATCAGTTCCAAACTTGTGCAGTTCCCGGTCACTGGGCCTCCGGGGGCGAGCCGGCAGTCACGTGGTGCGGGTCACGTGGCCGAGGACACCCTCGTGTCTCGCACGCCGGCCTGTCCGCCTGTCCACCGGGGGGCGCGCAGCAGCGGTCACCAGCCACACTTCCCGGCGCTCCTGGTCCAGAGGAGAAGGCTGGCCCGTCCAGAGTCTCTTCAAAGGGGCAAGGACGATGGGGTAAGTGTGTTCGAAGCAAGGAAGCGTCGTTTGGAGGGAGATTCATGGCAAGGTGTCTTTTACTGCCCTCAGATTTTAAAGTGAAAACACGTACTGTATATTTCGATCAGACCTCCTGCCCATGAAGCACCCGACACAAGGCAGACAGCGACCTCAGGGCGCGCAGTCCCCGGTAAGAGGTAGAATGAGGACACTATTTTTCTCTTACCTCTGACCTAGAGGGACTGCTTTAGGCTGGACCTAGACTAGGATTCTTCCAGCCTGAAGAACAGGACGGGGAGAAATGTCAGCCTCAAAGGAGCACAGTTTTATATATTTTATCTTCTTTGTAAAGTCTCCTGAAAATCAGAGACCATTTTTGTTTTGTTCCGAAAGCTGTTCCGACTACAGCTTTCCACTGTGACTCCTCCTTGCAAGTAAACTAAACTTCCTAACGTGGGCTCACGCTCGGCTCTGGGTGAAGGCTGGCGGCGGTTTCCCGACGGTCTGCCGCAGCTCCCCCGCCCCCCCCAGTGCCGAGGAAGCCGGGCTCCGAGGTCCCCCGGCTCCGCCGCAGTTAGCGGGGCTCCTCTGGCTGACTCGCCCCTCGAGGCGTCTCAGGTTAAGAAAAGCGAAAGACAGCGCTCGCCCAGCGGCACCCTCCGCGAGCGGAGGACGTCACCACAGTGAGAGGCAGGCGGGAGGGAAGGAACAGTGCGCTCCCGGCCAAGGGCCGCAGGCGCTGCTCCCCGGGGCGGGAAACGGGCCCTTCTTCCCACCCTCGGGCTGCAAAACAAACCTCCCGGCCTCGCTCCGAGCGCCGCGGATCGCGCTGGGACTCGCCGGCCCCTCCTCGGCGCAGGGTCCCGGCGCTGCACCTGTCGGAGGCGGGGCGAGCGGGGCTGCAGAGTTCGGGGCCCCTGGTCTACCCGCCAGGCCTCCTTTGTGCGCCCCCAAAACCACTGCACCCACACAGAGACGCTGAGGGGAGGGGGCTACTTCGGAAGATGCTCGACGAGCTCAAACCGCCTCCTAGAGACTCGGCGTCCGCAGTGAGGTCGTGCGTGCTTGTGGGTGCGTGAGTGTGTGCGTGCGTGTGTGTGCGCATGTGTGTGTGTGTGCGTGTGCGCGCGTCTCCGGGCAGCTCCGGTGGCTGCGAGCCCGCGTCCACGTGGAAGCCGAGCGCAGACGCGCCGCCGCCGCCCCCGCCCGGCAGATGCCCCCTCGCGGCCCTGGGCGCCGGGCACGGCCAGCGGCAGCGCGGGACTCACCTTGACCGAGAGCTGCGAGCAGCCACACGGGCGGCCCCGTCGGTCTCGGACGCATCCTGCGCTGCCCCGGGAGAGGGGACTCCGCGTGTGCAAAGGTCACCGGCCCGACGGAGAGGATGACGGCCAGCAGCCCCGGCGCCGTCGGAGTCGCCCTGTGCCGGGGAGAGCGGAGAAGTTGCTGGCGGCTCCTGCAGCGCCGGGCCCGCCCTCCCGCCGGGAGAGACCGGATCCGCCGCCCCGCCCCGCGAGCCCGCCCGCCGCCCCGGGCTGCACCTTTGCGCACCGCGCCCCAGGGCAGCACCTGGCGGCCCCGCCCCGCCCCGCCCCGCCCGGCCCCGGCTGCCAGCTGGCGACGGGCCAGGGACGCCGCGCCCAGGGTCACTGCAGCCTCCCCGCCCCGTGTGGCTCTGGGCCCTACAGTGGGAGGTGGGGGACAAAGCCACGGGGCCTCGGCTCCCTTCCAACCCGGGGTGGGTGGAGAGGAACAAAAATAGATGCAGAATGACCAGGTTAGGGCCGAACTCATCTGGGAGGATCCGCTCTCAGGTTGTGATTATCCGAGGTGCTATTTAAGCAGGGCCTGCTACAAAAACTCTGGAAAGGGGTGCGAGGGCGTGTGCGTGTGCGTGTGTGTGTGTAGAAATGGAGGGAATCGCCACCATTCACTCCTCCCGGAGAGCCGAAAAAGCTGAACTGATTACTAAATTTCGGTGTTTTATTTCGACACCAGGGGGACGTCTGAGCACCCACGCCTGAACTCAGGATCTTCTTCCATTGCTTCAGTCTCTTTTGCAAAGAAAACACCGTCTATCTGACACATGTGACTTACAAACCTAAGAAATAGAAACTTCACTTTTCATTTGTTTTAAAAAAAATAAATTGATTTTTCCTCCAAAAGTCTAGACACAAATTCCAGCACAGAGTTTTTCCGGGGCCTCTGTCAGGGGTTGATCAAACAAATGAAGGAGATCTTTATGCCGGCAGGATTATGAGCACGATTCTATGTCCTAGAGCAGCGGCATAGGGTCCCTGGGACAGGCCCCTCATGCGCACAGTGTTTGCGGAATTGGCGGTGGGGGTGGGGGAAGGACTGAATTAATTGGTGACCATCAAATGCCCTTTTAAAAATTTTACCCCCTATACAACTGAACTCTTGAACTCTTAAAGTATTAGACTGACATCTATCACACGTTACTGCTGCTTATGATCAGAGCTATAAATTCCTTCCTGTTTTCTTGTATGTCACTTCCTAGCTCTTCGTAGGAGCTCTGGCAAATGCTTTTTTCCTGACCTGTCTGTCCCACTCATCCGCTGACTAAACACCAACTACACCTGAGCAGTCCGAGGTGGCTGGTCACTCAACCAGCACGGAAACTCCGCCCCACACAAATTTCTTCTGGTAAATGAGCCAGGTTGCAGGGAGATGAATATCTCTCTGTTTCCATCTGACTCATGAAACCCGAGTAAGTGTTTGGAACAAGCCCTTGTTTGGGAGACAGAAGAGTTCCTTAATGTGCTTTGTCTCTGGATGCCGGAGAGAAAAATGAACCTTTCTTTGGCTTTGTTCTCGGAGCTGGACAGTTTAACATTATGCTACCAGGAGGGAGAAATAGATTGGAGCTCTATTTTTCGGGAACAAGCCAAAATTCTGGGGTGGGGGGAAGCAAACTCTTGCCTCCCGGGAATTTAAAGAACATAAAGAGTTCTGCAAACATAACAGCTTGAAATCCTCTGCTTCTTTCCTAAAGGAGTTTTTCTCACCTAGGTTAGTTGTGCTGGACATCACATTGTGACTGAGAAATAAGCAACTCAGAGTTTCTAAGCTCTGGTCTCAGGGGTCCCATACATGTCTCAGACTATTTAAGAACTTTTAAACCTGTGGGATATTTCTATTGCTGTTTACTCTTAAGAAATTAAAACAGTGCTGGAGATTTAGCTTAGTGGTTCCAGTGCCTGCCTGGCAAGTACGTCACTGGTTTGATCCCTGGTAACCACATACAACAATACCAAACGTGATGACAGCAATCGATAGCACACACCACAATACTGGGCATGGTAGCTCACTCCTGTAATGCCAGAACTCAGGAGGCAGAGGTAGGAGGATTGCTGAGTTCGAGGTTTGCTTGGCCTACATAGTGAGCTCAGGGCCAGCCTGAACTATAAAGCCAGACCCTGTCTGAAACAAAACAAAATACATTTGATTCCCTTACATGGTTGATTCTGGCAATCTGTCTCTTGTGATATGTAGTTTTGATTGAATCATGGGCCAATGTGGTATCACTTAAGTATGGGGGTGGAAAAATGAGAAACAGTTTGTAGGGAATGGTGATACTACACCAAAACTCAACAAGTGGTAGTTTCTGGAAGTCTAGTAAAAATATGAAATTTGAATCTGATATCAAATCTTTCTGTACATCAAATCATTTTGTAGCATTAAAATTTGTCAGTCTACTGACCTCCCCTCTCCATGACTAAAAGTGACAGATACCTGTTATTTTTTTCTTGACAAGGAGAAAGGAAAAATGCAAATAATGCCTCAATGTTATTAGAAAAACAATATTGAACACTTGCACAGTCTTGAGATACCTAGAGACCATACACGGAAACCACTCAGGAATGGAAGTAGGCCCTTGTCTCTCTAACTTCCTTTACCTCCAGCCAAGAGAATTTGGGAGTGGAAGGCTCAGAGGAAACTTTCCCAGTGCTCTCTTTGATCACTTTCATCTTCACGCCTGCTGCTCCTCTTTACTCCTTTCGCTCCCATATATAGTCGTGGCACAAGCCTCTGCTTCCCTCCAGGGCCCCCCGCTCGCTCAGGCTGAACCCTGGCACCTCTGTCTTTGTCCTTTACCACGGTCATCTGTGCACTATTTTCTGTCCTCTTCTGATCATTCCCCATGATGGCTTCTCATATATAATCTCTCTACAATTTCTTATTTCCAGTCTACCCTTATACTTGTAATCACAGCTTTCTTCCTACAATACACTCTTGATCTAATCACAGCTTTCTTCCTACAATACACTCTTGATCTACTGGAAATCTTTGTATATATGTAAGATAAATTGGGCAGTTAAGGTCCCAGTGGAGCCCCCAACCCATCTCCATATTCTGTTTCACTATTTTTCTCTAGAGTAGTCTACATTTAGGCCAGATTCACCTATTCACTAGTCTGCCGCTCCTGTTTTCCAGCTCCATAGCTATTTTTCTGCTTATGACGTTTTCACTTAAATGCTGGATCTCTTAAATCCTTTCTATACCTATTAATAATAAATTCCTAATAAATAGCTACAGTATTGAAATGAATTTCTTAACTGTTGCCTATTCTTCCTAGAGCTCAGAAAAGGATTGTGAGAGCGAAATTCTATGTAAGTCCTAGAAAGTGTGAAACGAAGTAACCAGTGACTCATCACATGTTACTACGTGAATCTAAGTCATGACAGAGAGAAGTGCAGAGTCCTTTGAACTTGACTCACCCATAGTTCTCCAGGAACTGAGTCATATGTAATGTCTCAAAAAAGACCAAAAAAAGATATTTGTAACTTAAAAACAAACAAAATGAAAAGACAAAAATAGTATAGTTCTACGCTCCCCACATTGAACCATCAATACATTTACAGATTTTTTTTTCAGACTTCTAGCTTTGCTAGAGCTGATGTTCTTATTTATTTTTTATTGTGTAGCATATATTCCCAACAACCCATGGGGCTTTCTCAGACTCTTTTTTAGAGGTCACTGGGGCACAACTCTGCCTTGTAGTAATGGAGGCGAACAACTGACCAACCTGCAACAGCTCCATTCCTTCAGGGATTTATATGCAGGATACAGGGGTTTTAGCCTTTAAACCACACAAATTAGGAATTCATGCTCACTTGGGAAGCTATTTTATTCAATGAATACAGAAAAAGGCAGTCTAGAATTATTCAGAGAGAAGAAGGATTAGAGAGAACAAGACATGGAACTAGTGGTGGGGAGGAGGCTACTTTAGTTCTTAGTCCTCCATTTCCTGCTTTTGGTCACTTGGAAGATCTAGCCACCCTTTCTAGGTACCTTTTCTACTCTTCAATACCCCTGTGCTTTCCTTTCTCCTCTTTCTTAAGAATTTTTCAGGTTTTCCTGCCTTATTCTAGACTCCCTTTAAGACAAACATCTCAGTTTCTTACGGAGACCTTAAAGACAGTGAACATGTCTCATTAAGTTCTAAAACTCATAGTTTCTAAGACAGGGACCAACACCAAGTTGATGCCTGATCAATGTTCATTACTAATGAATAAATATATTTATTCCATATATGTATATTTGTTCAACTAATGTTTAATGTGTTACTTTAAGATAAACCAGAGGAGAAAAGTTTATATCTTACAATAGGGAAAAGTTGAAGAAAGAGAAAACATTGTGCATATGCTGTTTGATTTGTTAAAAAAGAAATATATCTTATGGTGGATCACCACTGTCATAGCTATCTGTTACTGTGTTGTCTCTGGAAAATTTGGACATTTTTTTAGATATCAGTTACTTTTCAAACAGGAATTTTTTTTTTTTTTTTTTGAGACAGGGTCTCGCTTTGTAGTCCAGGCTGGCCCTGTACTATGTAGCCCAGGCAAACCTCAAACTCAGCAATCCTCCTGCTTCTGCCTCCCGAGTGCTAGGATGACATGCGTGCACCACCACGCCCGGCACTGTGGTATGTGGTATTGATTGCTGGTGGGTGTGAGTCACCACGCCCAGCATTGTTTGTGGTTACCAGATCAAACTCAGGACCTTGCGCTTGTGAGGCAGGCACTGGCACCACTGAGCTAAATCTCTGGCCTGGGAAAAAATTCTTTTTAAACTTAAACTACAAAGTGTGGTTAAGTGAAAGGATATGAAACAATTTCAGAGAATACGAAGATATGAATTTTAGTGAAATAGGCAAACTATGTCTCCCAACCTGTTAGATAACAAATATTTTGAGTTTGTGGTCTTGCAACCACAAGGGAGGAGGAATGGAGTCTTGAACCAAAAGAGGAAGTAAGGGGAGTTTCATTAGAAATCAAAGGAGAAGAACAGCTCCTGGATTTCAAGCAAGACTCCCAAAAAGACCAGTACCAAGGCCCTTTTTCAGGGGCAATGTATACATGCATCGAACCATAATCAGCCTGCAGGGCTACAAGTACTGTAAAGTTGCCTAACTAATATTTATTCAGTAGGGAAATGAGTTATGTAGCAAGGGTATATGAAAAGGGCAAAGGCAATTTTGGGAAGGGGTGGATCCACCCCTTCTGATCAAGATCTTTATTATAAAAATATATAATCACTATTAATGTTGAGGTGGGAGATGGTTTTGTGCTAGGCCTGAAGCTAGGATTTAGTCATTTATTTCATGTTTTGATCAACCAGCTGCACATTAGATGCCTATCTGGACTTCCTGGATTGGATGGTGCTAATCACAGTCTCAATTTACTGTTTACCTTGCACATCTGGCTATTGTATCTCCATGCTGAAGTCTGGCTTTTTCAGTTTGCCTCCAGCCACAGCTTTGATGCCTTTACTTCTTGTGATGTCTTCGTTTGTCCACCCAACTCTTTCAGTATGTTAATTTTTCCTTAACTTAGCTACCCATAATAATAGCCCAGTTCAGGCTCCTAAAATGAAGAAGGAAAAAGAACACAGTTTGCTCTGTACAACCCATAGGAATTGGGCAACCTCTTGGCTTTGCCTCTATGATTCTCCCCTCAGTGAAACATCTTAGTTAGTCTTCAGGGCCTCCTAGATCCTGTTATTCTATGACTTCAGCTTGCTAGTGTCCTTCATTTTCCCTGGTCTCTTTGTACTCTAGCTTCTGTAAGACCTAACTTTAAATCAGCCATTCTCTTTAGCTTGATACACTCATAAAATCCCTCAGGAGGTATTTTCTCCACCAAGAACACACAATCTTTGATCTTTTTGGTAGTTTTCATTTTTCTTCTGAAGCAGAAACCTCCTCCTTCCTGTCGTTTTGCTGTTCAATTTTAGCGCATCTCATGGGTGATATTAACTCATGTTGTTTGAAGTGCTTTTGAATTTTACCATTTAGATTAGAATTTGTGGAAATTTACCATTTAGATTAGACTTTGTGAAATGTTTTTAAACATTTGTTTAACATTCAAAAAGTCAAACAGAGCCAATATCACCATTAGCATTTATTTGACAGGCAGACTAGTGAGATTTGTTTACACATCAAAAGAATGAGCTCACTGGACCTGGGAGAGCCTCAAAAGAGCTGAACTTCAGGTTTGCCAGGAATTTCGGTTGTAATCACCGTCTCAATATTTTCTACCTCTGCACTCCCTACTGTGCTACATGAAAAAGAAATAGCTCCTTTTCCTGACTTGTGGTCTTTGGTTTATTTCACAGTATTGTAATAGTTGCCTCCATGTTTCCTACATAATGTTGCAGATTTCCTAGCTCTCTTCCTAACAAATTCATACAATTTTCTATCAGATCTCTCCCTGGATCAGGTTGAAAATGATATAATAACCACTTTGTAATATATTCTTTCACTTACATATTAATTTACCACCAGTTATATGCAAGTTAAGGGGCTCCGTACCATGGTGATAAACAGTGGAGGTTATCCCCAATGGCTGTCCTCAGGGAGCTTGAAATCTCATCAAATACTATCTTCAGAATCTCACTCTAGCTGAAATTGCATGCTGCACATGGGTAGAGGATGTGGAAATTCAGTCTGCTTGTGCCATCCAGGATCCACTTTCCTTAGAATGTATGAATGTTATAAAAGCATAGTTATAAGAAAAATAGTTGTACCACCAAAAACTAGATCCGCTGGTAAGTGAAGGTGTATTTTAAAACTTGGACTTACTAGGCTACACTGGTGGTGCACACCAGTAACTCCAGCGCTCTAGAGGCAGAGGCAGGGATCACTTTGAGTTCAAGGCCAACCTGAGCTATAGTGAGTTTAAGTCCAACCTGAGGTATACAGTGAAACCTTATCTCAAAATAAAACAAAGCTAACAAACAAAAAACCACATTTGCTGGGCTTGGTGGCTCAAACCTGTAATCCCAGCACTTGGGAGGCAGAAGCAGGAGGATTGCTGAGTTTAAGGCTTGCCTGGGCTCCATAGTGAGCTCAGGACCAGCATGAACTAAAAAGCGAGAACTTGTCTCAAAAAACAAAAACAAAGGGCTGGAGATTTAGCTCAGTGGTTCCAGTGCCTGCCTCGCAAGCGCAAGCTCCTGAGTTTGATCCCGGTAACCACATAGAATGCTGGGCGTGGTGACTCACGCCCACCAACAATCAATACCACATACCACAGTGCCCTGCATGGTGGCTCACGCCTGTAATCCCAGCACTCGGGAGGCAGAGACAGGAGGATTGCTGAGTTCGTGGCAGCTTGCCTGGGCTACATAGTGAGCTCAGGGCCAGCCTGAACTACAAAGCGAGACCCTTTCTCAAAAAAAAAGAAAAAAAATTGAGTGGAACAATTTAAAAACCTTTAAAACCATAAGTTTTCAATATTATGCTATGAGAACACAGCTCATTTTTTAAAACTGTTATAGCCTATGACCTATACAGGCAGATAGTGACTTTTAGCCCTTTGGAAGCTGAACTCTTACAAGTCTCTGGCTACAAATGAGTTCCTATTCATGCCATTGCCCAGATATCTTCCTCTCATTGTTCCCTCTTGTTTCTTTAGGGCTTTCCATCCTGACTTTAATGTGCTCATAATCGGCTCTGGCTGATGATGGACTCTCTTGCTTGAGATCCAATGCTGCCTCCACTACTGACAGGGTGGAGATTCCTCTTCATAGCCCCAGTTTGTGATGACATTAGACTTCACACTGCCAAGTGCACTTATGAGTCTGCCTTGAAATGATGAAACTTCTGTCTCCTTCCTCAGACTAACAATCTTTGAGAGGAACTTTCTCAGGCAACCTGCTTATGCCTAATGTGTGCACATAGTCCCGGGAGATTTATTTGTAGTGACTCCCAACTCCAGGCCCATTTCTGTGCATGGAGGATGCACACCCTCGGGATAGTGAGGACCTAAAGCATTCATGTAACAGCTACCATATTATAACCAGGAATGTGATTTCTTTCTGATCCTTGGCTCAGTTTCTGAGTCTGGCTCAGAATTCTTTCCACCATAATTCTTTGCAATTTCGATTCTGTTCTTTCCATTCTCCACCTTCTCTTTTCTCAACTGCTTAATTCCACATGAAATAAATGACTAAATCCTAGCTTCAGGCCTAGCACAAAACCCTCTCCCACCTCAACATTAATAGTGATTATATATTTTTATAATAAAGATCTTTTATATAATGAACTACATATATTTATATTTCATAATTTGATAATTTTTGGCATCATATAATTATTTTGAATAAACTTTTGAACCATATTAAAACTTTCTTTAAAAGGCATACACAATTGTAGGGTAGTAGTAGTGGGGGGCTGCACATGGGCATGGGCATATACATGCATATGCATTAGTGCGCATCGCTGGAGGAGGAGCACACAAGAGGAAAGCTGTTATGACTTTTCTCTAGAAGTCCCCCTAAAGCCTCATGTACTTATAGATGAATGGTGGTTGGGTCATGAGTATGTGACACTGATGATAATGAGTGTGTTGCAACTAGATTAATTCACTAATTTGCATATTTCTGGGTATCAAAAATGGGAAGACTCACCCTGAGGGTGGGTGGTGCCAACCAGTGGGTTTGTAGCCTGAACAGAATAAAAAGGGAAATGAACACTGCTGCTGGCTGCTTCCTGTCTGCCATGCTATGAACTGTCTCTCCCCTGCCATGCCCCTCTGCCATGCTGCTCTGCTTTAGAACCAACCAACTATGGACTAAAACCTCCACACACTGTGAGCTAAAATAAACCTCTCCTCCCTTAACTTGTTGATGTTGGGTATTTTGTTTCAGCAACAAGAAGGTCAGACTCAACACAGCTGGCACAGTCTTCACATCTAGTGAGCTAGGTCTAACATCTGCTAGTCCACACATCTGCTTGATCTGTGAAACACACAATAGAGGAACTCTGTGCAAGAGACCAACAGGGTGTGATCATGAGATTTTCAAAGGACAAGATTAATTTGAGTAAAGGAGGAGACATCTGTATCGAAGGAGATGAAAATAACTCAATTAAAAGGATTATGGGAATAAATAGTTTAAAAAGCTAAAAAATAGTAAATCATCTCAGTGACAAAGTAAACAATAGTGTTACTTTTTGGCCAAGTTATTAGTAGGAGTTAACAGGGTCTTAGTAGGTGATTTCACTTCAGCAGACAGGAAACAAAAATCATGAGCCAAAGAAGAGGGGAAGCTGACTATAAAAGCCACTGAGCATAGTCAAGCGATTGCTTTGAAGAATAGCACAGAGCAATGATCTGGGCACTAAGCTGTACAGTCTGGGTTGACATTTGGGACCAATGTCTATGGCCATCAGACCCTGAACATGCCTGATCTTGTCTGAAAGTTGGGACCATAACATGGCATATAAGAAAAAAATAGGAACCACGTGCAGATAAGATTACAGCCAAATGACACAGGTGAGATACTCATTCCAGGAGCTCAGAAGGAAAGTCTGGACTTGGTACATATCGGCAGGCAAGGGGTGTCAGCCAGCTGAGTCTTACTTTAATGTTACTGTATACCTGCTGCATGTCCCAGGTAGAGGGTTCAAGAGCTGATGCCTCCGACTGACATGTATCATTGCGTGTCAGTTGCTATTCATTTTTATTTATGATCTTTTTCCATGCCTGCTTTCCAAATTAGGGTTTCCTGACCCACTTTGCTTATTGGCTTTTATCATTTGCAAAATCAAAAGGAGCAAAACTTTCTTTAACATATATAATCGTTGGGTTGTAGGTTGCAGAGATAAACATGGTAATGGAAGTGAAGATAGGTGATAAATATCTCTCTCAACCTTAAAACTGAGATCCACCAGTTTCCTGAGTCACTTTCTGTATCAGATGTGCAGTTTAATCTGAACCTAAACAAAAACTGTTTTTGCCATATGGAAGTATTTACAATAAACTGTGACAAGGGTCTATTTGACTAAAAAATTAGTAATATTTGTAGTTCCCCTTACGGTGGAAGTTATAATAAGCTAGTTAAAATTATTAAATTATTGCCAGGCATGGTGGCTCACACCTGTAATTCCAGCACTCGGGAGGCAGAGGCAGGAGGATTGCTGAGTTCAAAGCTTGCCTGGGCTACATAGTGAGCTCAGGGCCAGCCTGAACTACAAAGCGAGACCCTGTCTCAAACAAAAACAAAAACAAAAACAAAAATAAAACACCAAAATTATTAAATTGTTTAAGTAATAGTACTAGTGTACTTTAGTAGTCTAAGGAAAAATAATTTTCCTGGTTTTGAAATTACTACAAAAGGTGTTATTGTTTAGTGTTTTTTTTTTAGACAAGTCTTGCACTGTAGTCCAGTCTGGCCCTGAGCTCACTATGTAGCCTAAGCTAACCTTGAACTCACAGCAATCTTCCTGCCTCTGCCTCCCAAGTGCTGGGATTACAGGTGTGAACTACCATGCCCGCTATTGTGGTACATGGTACAAGGGATCGAACTTGGGAACTTATGCTTGTGAGGCAGATGATGGAACCACTGAGATAAATCTCCAGCCCCTAAATTAATACAAAAGTTTTAAAAACTACATTTACCAAACCAGGCATGGTGGCACACACCTGTAATCCCAACACTTTGGGGGTTGGGAAAGGAGCAACCCCATGAGTTTCACGCTAGCCTGGGAGGCATAGTGAGTACAATGCTTGCCTGGACTACACAGAGACACTGTCTCAAAAAATAAAATGAACAAACAACTACACTTACACTTAGAGAAGGAGCTAAAGATAGGGTGCTGTCTTAATTACTTTCCTCATTGCTGAGACAAAATCCTCTACACTCCTAAGTTAAATGAAGAAAGATTTATTGTAGTTCATACTTTGTAGAGTTTTCAGTTCATAATGGGCTGGTTCCAAAGCAGGGTGGCTTGGCAGAGGGGCATCTCAGAGGAAAAACAGCTCATGGTCGGCAGAAGCTAGTGAAATAAGCAAGGGGTAACCATGGCTCTTTCTATCCATTATATCTTATCCAGGATACTTAGGGTGGGTAGCGTTCATAACTTTAATCCTAGTGCCTGTGATCCTAGAGTTGTGCCACTAATCAACCCCAATGTCACACACTGTTGATCCAGCTTTGGAGGGACATCCAGACATAAGCCATAACAGCGTTTTCAGATAATCTATCATGTAAAAGGTCCTGGAGGGCGGATGGATAGCCAGAGCGGGCAAAGAGCTCCCTGTGTATTTCCTCATCTGTATCCTTTGTAGTATCCTTTAAATAAACTAACAAATGTAAATATGTTTCTTGAGTTCTGTGGCTTATCTAGGGGAATTAATTGTACCCAGTGAAGAGTTGTGAGAACCCTGATCCATGGGTGTTCGGTCAGAAGGAAAGGGAAAACAACTAGAGCTTGGGGTCTAGGCCCTTAAGCCATTGGATCTTAAGCCAGGTGGACAAAGACACTATACTGGGTTAGTGAGACGTGGCTGGTGGCTGTAGCTATGGAACTGCTCGCTTATTGGTTCTAAGAAACCTCTGTGCCTGCTGAGGTCACTAAAGTTGTGAGTGCGCAGTAGGAGAAAATGAACTGGAGTTGCTTTTCCTTCTACATCCTCAGTGGTCCAATCTATTAATAGAGAGAAGACAATTTATTATTAAAACATCTCATTAGAAGCTATGTAGTAATATAGATTCTGTGGTTTTGTTGAGTTTGCAAAAGGCTGAGCTCTCTGCTGCATCTTGCGCAGGAAACACTGCAGACAGACTTAATTTGCTCTTTTGTTTTTTCCTCTTTGAGCATTAAGGTGAAAAACTGCTAAGCAGCTAAAACAATTGGAAGTTTGGAAGAAGTCACATTAATTAGGGACAAACGCAAAATCACAGCAAACACATTTTTCTTGGAGCCATTTTTTATTCAACATAAAACAGGATGCTTATTTACCCTGACATAAAATACACAACTGATGCACAAGATAAGATAGAATTATATAAAAACTCCAGACACTGACCTCAAAATCAGTGTACAGGATATGCGATACACAGGACATTCAAAATGCTCTTTTCCTCTCTCCGCTATTTCTAATTATATCAGTTTAAGTGACTTGATAACTATTTTCATTTAAAAATGGGCTTACACTAGGCACATAATAAATTAACAGCACTAACAAAGATTGTACTTCTTTGTTCTTGAACATTTTCTCCAATTCAACGAAAGTCTTATGGAAATGGACATATCTTTAAATTATTCATTATAGTGAGTTTAGTCTCAGGCAAATATTTTTTAAAGAACAATGCAATATACATGCAGAAAAGTTTCATCAGACATGTATACATATGATAGTTATTTCAGGGCAGTAGTTATATGTTATAAGCACTATTTTAAAAATAAACCAGGTTCAACCATCTATACTGTCTATTAACAATTTTAAAGACTCACAGTAGCAACACACAGAATACTGTTTGTAGGGCTGGCGTTTCCAAGTGGAAATGCAGATCCTGAGCACGGGTGGCAGTGGTGTGAAAAGCAAAAGTCTAACAGGATCTCTTAAGAAGTATTTCCAAAATGCACAAGCTCTCAGGGGTCACTGCTTCAAATGACTGTTTTCACTTGATCTCAAAGTGAGTTAAACTTTAGACGTTAGCTCTGGATAATGTCCGGAAATATATTTATTTCCATTTATTTTCTGTCTCTCAAGGTACAAGAAGTTACAGAAAAGTACAGTGTTCACCTCTCCCATTTAATCTCTCTCCACCTGTTAAAAACTAGCAGTGGCAACAGGGAATGACAATAAGGAATAAGTCAAGAGCACAACTGATATTCAAGCTAGTACAACTTGAAAAATTAATTTAAAAAATTTGTCTCTAGTGAACATGCATAAATCAAACAAATAGAAAAATAGTAAGTCTCAGTGTGTAGCAGGACAGCTCAGGAAATCGCTCGTTCCCTTTAAAAAAAAAATAATGGTACTCGAAGTAAGGCAAAAAACAAATGCAATCACTGCTTTGAATGTTATTGTCTCCTATTTAGTTTAGGGCTCCAATTTCTACACTGTGACAGATAACTAAAGAATTTGTGAGTCTCTGTCTACCGAAAGAAATAGCAGGTTGTAGACCAAGGCCCGGCAAGAGACACAGGCACGGAATGAGCTCTCCGAGGAAGCCCGGAGTCAAACACAGCATCCGCACGGGGCGCTGGAAGGAGAGAGGCCCCAGAGGAAGCGCGAGGCGGGACGCGGCTGCAGAGGAGCTCGGGGCCCTGCTCCCCAGTCCTCCCCGCGCTGCAGTTCTCCCGAAGGTGACCAGAGGGAAACGTACGGAAGCCTTGAGTAAAGTCTGCAATTCATAAGCCACAGGGGAAAGGTTTTTATAAAACACGACAAAAACAAGATGAGCTGGTCTCAAATCAGGGAGTCAGGAGGAAGCTGCTCCTCTTTGCGGGCGACGGAGGAAGATCCGGCAGTTACACACTCAGGGGCTTTATGAAGGTGGAAGACAAGTCCCATCAGGGAGGAGCCAGGTACTTTACTGGACAATGAATATGTGGAACTTTGCATTTTCCTCAAGGTTGATAGCTAACAGCTGGTACTTTGAATTCCCAAATTCAAGGTTGATCGTGAAAGGCCGTTACTTTGAATTTCCAGATTTAAGGGAAACTTTCACGTGAGAAGAGAAGAGGGCGATGTGCTCACTAGATTATAATAGGACAGTTTAACACTGCTTCTATTGTTCTACATCATACTGTTGTACAATAGTATCTTCATCTGGGGAACAGAGGCATGTAGCGCCCTGTGTGCCCTCTTGCTTTAGTCCTAAAGATCAAGCCGAGGGTCTTGCATATGCTACACACGACAACTGTTTTGAGGAGCCCACCCACGAAGCTGTAATTCTGGCCCATCCACAGAATTTTGTAACGTGCTCTGAGCTTCCTTTCACTGCAAACCTAACACAGTTGAGGTCCAGTGGTGGTTTCTGTGTGGAAGGGGTTTAGGGACAGCTGTCTAATTGGAAAGAGGTACCCAGAGGTCTCACCGTGAAATTGTGTTTGCATATAGAAGTCACCCGTTTTTAATTGAGTGGTACATTTTGGTAACAAAATATAGCATTAGTTTAAGGCTAATACTACCTCCACAGTGAGGATCAGAATTGTAGGATGTCAGCATCATTGCTGATAGTGTCCCATAGAGTCTGTATATCTCAGAATATCGCATCTCTGAAGAATGTTATACTTTGTTTCTGCTGCATTATACCACAGCAACTCCGAGGTGGGAAATCCTGTCTAAACAATTCACGGTGGCTGGCATTCCCAGAAAACAGAGCACATGCTTTATTAACAGACTTTCCCTCCAGGCCTTTTCCTGAAAATCTCTGTTTGGATAAAAGACCGAAGCGGGTGAATGAGGTGCTTAAGCGGTTTCAGAAATCAATGAAGTGCACAGCACACTGTTTTTAGCAATTTCCTTGCCAGAAGCCACTTTACTTGGACAAGAGGCACCGGAGACACAGCGTGGCCGAGGCTTCTCTGGATGTCTCAGGGTTGTGCAGAATGAGAAGCTGTTGTGTTACTTTCCTCTGCACTGTTTAGATATTTTGTATTCAATCAGCATGTGTCCATGCATATGTACACATACGTACACACATATGCACATATACATACATACAGAGAGACCTCAACAAATGATCGTACTAAAGAAGTGGGGTCTCTGGTTGTTACGTATTCTATTAATAACCAGGAATGATTCATGCTAAAAACTGTTTTAAGCAAATGGTCATGGAAGCTAGCTGATCTGGCCAAACAGTTCCTTCTCTGTTTTCTAAAAATTTCATGGCCTGGAAGCCAAATGGCTGCTGTGTGGAGCACGAGCTAAAGCCCGACAGAGCCAGAGCTTCCCCGGTCTCCTCCACAGCCCAGCGTCAGCCCATCACCAATCACATGCTTTTTTCCTTTTGGTGCAAAGATTTCTGTTTTCTAGCTGAGCTTAGGTTTTGTTTTCATAAAACAAAAAGAGAGCATGTATATGTATGTAAATATATGCATATGAATGTATATATACATTTGAAGATAAAATCATTCAGGTTATATGAGCAACACATTTTGGGAAAAAAAAAAAAATCTTATCCCAGAGCCTTTATTCAAGCACAGCACAGAAAATATTCAGGAACTAAACTGTCTATGAATTACTGCTCAGAGGAAGGTATTTTAAATAATTTGATCATTGAAATTTACATTTTATTATAGGAGTTAAAAATGTATAAAGGGTGACCTTGCCTAATGCTGCTTGCAGGGCTGTGGATTTCTTGAGGGAGGGAAACAGCCTCTTTGTGGCTGTGGAGGAGACACGATTAACACTGTGCGTTGGATCTCATTACATGTTCAGTTCTCTCCTTTCCTCTCCTGCAAGTTCATGTCAGTTTCTTTTTTTTTTTT